>VWPU01015443.1:0-26854 GCA_013398955.1 Callaeas wilsoni | reverse complement strand
TCCAGACCGTGATACATCTCCTCCACCATCCCAGGACTTCTGCCCGTCTCTGCCATCCCAGCTTGCCGCCGGAGCACCCCTGCCAGCTGTGACCGGCGCGGCGCCAAAGGGGAAAGTGCCTGCAACCGAGACAGTCGTTACTGGGTTTTTGGTTCTGTTTGTTGTTAATGCCAAAGTTGTTGTTGTTTTTGCCTCATTAGATATATTAGTAAATAACTGTTATTCCTACTCTCATATCCTTGCCTGAGAGCCCCTTAATTTCAAAATTATAACAATTCGGAGGGAAGGGTGTCCACATTTTTTCCATTCCAAGGAAGGCGTCTGCCTCCTTTAGCAGACACCTGTCTCTCAAACTGAGACATCTGCTGACAAGAAAGCATCCTTAATTTTCATTTATTTATTCCTGTAGTAGTGGAGGTGTTCCACCTTTGCCAGTGAGTATACAAGAAATGAAAAGCTATTGAAAAACATAATTTTGGGCAGAGTGGCTTTACATTTCCTTTAAGCAGGCTTGCTTTTACAGCCTGATTTCAAGCAACAGCTTAATCCATTTGTAGGCACTTGCTGTCATAATCTGTTGTTATGAGATATTCGGAGGTCTGCAAGCACAGGCTTTAGCAGAAATTTAGAGGAAGTTTTGATCTGAATGAGGGGTCCCTTAGGCAGGAGCACTACTGTGACCACTATTCTTGATACAGCTGCACGAGCCAAAGCAGCTGGTTATAATGGGAGAGAAGGTAACTAGAAGCCACCCACTGGCCTCAGGTAGTTCACTTTTGCGATTTGGCGAAGATTGAGAGTTTCGATTGTGCATCTTCAGTGAAAAAAGTGATAGTGATATATCCTTACCGATAGACAATATAGCCAATGAACTCCCATGTTACGTGCATCACATGAGGATTTGTTGTTTAGTCAGACTTTGAAAAGTCTAAATTCTAAATTTCTCATTAAGTGTTTGTGGATGCTAGAAACCATTATATTATAATAATTGCATTAATTCACAACAATAACCAAAACCCTCCAAATAAAAAATAAACTTTATTTTGTGTCAGAACTTATATGACATGAAGATTTTTGAGAAAATCACTATGGTATTTTATTCAAGAGTATTAAACTGGTAGATTTAGCTCTTTGTCTCAGAAACCTCTACAAATAAGGGTCAGACCAGAAGTTAGACTCCTGTCTACTTTTACCTGTATGTGCTAAATATAACTAGATGTGTTGTCTTTAATGTTAAAATAGAAAGAAATCTTGCCTAAACTCAGCTCATGAGTTCAACAGCTCAGAGTACCTTGTAAGCCTTATTTAATTAAGCTTTAAAACACCCTTAAGATAAAGGATAAGCTGAATTTTTATCTTCTGTACAACCACCTTAAACTGTATAGAATGGCCTTCATGCTTTCTTTTCATGTTAAACAGCATCTAACCTTACAAGCAATTGTTGAAGGCATGATCCGTGTATGCAGTCACTTTAGCATTGGATACTTATGGAGTGTCTTGGAACAACTAGAGAACAAACATATACAAATATACTGCAAAAGAAGTTTATTGCAGTTAGAATATAAAGAGTTTCTTTAAAATCTTTCCCTAGAGCCAACAGTACAACCAAGCTCTTGACTGCCAGGAATAAATGTAGCATCTACTCTCCTCAACTGAAGCACAGCATATATTAGGGAAAGATAGACCACTTGTAAGTCTTTAATTAAAGTAACTTAACTACTTAAGTAGTTACTTACTTAAATTAAATAGAAAATAGTTAATGTTCACCATGGTATCTTAAGATGCACCATTAATCTAATACTGCTGAAATCTTCACCTATCAACAGGATGCAAACAGAGTAAAAGGGGGGGGGGGGGTAACACTGACTGTTCTAATGCACAAAAAGACAAGGATACAGTCAATCGGTTAGAAAATTTGTCCAGAAAGTATTCCAGGTGAGATTTTTATATTTATAGCAGTGTATGCTGCATCAAAGATCTACGAGAAAATATCTAAATCTAATTGTATCACCTTAGAGAACAAAGACATTCTCTTTAGATGCTGATCGCTTTCCTATCGAAGCCGTTACTTTTGATTTATGCAGCCTCTGATGATAGCTGTTAGAGATTCCGAGTGACCTAATTAAGGTTATGTATACACTGCGCTTTACATTTCCTTCTGAAGTTGTACATGGAGGTCTTTATTTATAACTAAGGAAATGGACTAAAAGGTTCTTTGATTCACCTGTGTTCACAACATTTGTTTTGTGATATTAATAGCCTGTTGCATTTTAATAATGTGAGCAGTAAATCTAAAGCCATAATGTAACGTATATGTAATGATTTCTGTGGGTCCAGAAAAGCTTTCTCCCCAGAACTCTCTTTGAAGCCATCTTCAATCCTAGATTCTTCTTTAGATAATGAGCTGTCTGTGATTTGCTCTTGCTAAGCTGCCACAGTAATGAATATTAGTGTTTGAGATAGCTCCAGTGATCTCTAGCGTATTTAAAATAAAATACTAAAAGTTCAAGGGTACAAAACACATAGAATGGCTTCACTTTTGATGAGTATTTGCTGAAATACACATTATGCTACTTCATAGTTTCACAGATCTGTGTGGATTTATTTGGATTTATTTCTTTGTACAATAATTTTACTTACTAGTTCTGCCTTAAAAAGTTTTCACAGTAAAGATTTTAAGATTTTAATTTTTGGAAAATGCTCCACTGTACTCTTAGTAGACCACAAAGATTCTGTGTGTATGATGTGCATATTTCTCACTGCAAACTCGGAAATGAAAAAAATAAAATTTTGTGCCACGGAAACCAGCAAAACCAGAAAACCTTGTACTAACTGTACTTTCCTCAATTTTACTTTTCCTCTCCTACTAATAAGCTAATCACTAGTATAGCACACAGTGCAGTGACACTGCATTGGCAAATACCTCAGAGGGAGGCCATCTATTTTTGCACATATAAAATCCATTCTATATTGATGTAACACGATGTAACGAGAGCAAGTCTGAGTCATAAAAGAGACCTTCACCACGGAGAATTTAGCAAAATGTGAATTTAGCAGAAGCATTCACTTGACAGCATCAGGGAATTTTTTTTTTTTTTTTGACCATCGTCTTTCTTCCCTGGAAGAAAGAGGTTTCTAAGTTTAAAAGTTTCTGATGGATGCATTGAGCAAAGACTGATTTCAAAATGTAAATGTAGGTTAACTGTTGTCTGGTACTTACTCAGCTCTGCTGTGCATGAGCTTTCTTATCTGCAATATATGTCTCATTCTCTGTTGCAACTTAAATGCGTTCATGCTAAAAGCAAAATTATTCAGCCTTTGGAATTAACTCTCTCTCTAAAATAGATGATTATGGTACAATGCCTGATATTTCTGCAATGCATTATGAGGAGTGCATCAACTCTGCAGGTGTATCTGATTTAAGAAACACCTGATCCCTCTGTTTTAAGAGTGATAGTATTTTCCAGTGGAATTTTAATTTATTAAGCAGATACAAACTATAACTTCAAGACCCTTTGAATTTTCATCATTTTTTTGAAATTAGTGACAAACTGACAGTATATGATAAATAGGTAACCACATAGTTACCTATTTATCATGTACTGTCAATAACCACAACTCCACATAGTCATGCATGCTACTTCATCTCTTGTGACCAGCAACTTGATGTCTTAGGAAAAATATGATTTAGTACATTGGGATTCCTTTAATAAGGAAGAGAATAATAGAAATCTGATAGAAATGTTTGTGAATTAGCTTTTGTGACTAGTCTCATAAACTAGTACTAGAAACAGGATACAACAATATGCAAGCTAAAAAGTGAATGATATTTGTCTGTGAAGAAGTTTCAAGATAAATTTAACAATGACTTTTTCTTTTGGAAGATTTGAGGAGATCTATGAAGTGAGACAATCTGTGAGATTAACATATATAAGTCACTTCACGGCTCTCTTCAAAGGCCATGGGCAAACTGATACCAGTAAAATATTGCAGCAAATGTAACTTTTCTATTTCTTAAGACGCTAGGTAGATTGGTGAAGGATTTGAGGGAAAGTAGCTTTTATGAAAGCTTTGCAATGAAGTGTAGGATTTACAGAGTTAAGATAAACTGCAAGGGGCTTGGATATGTTGAACTATATAATAAATCAGAAATTATGTATTAAAAAAATCTGTTTCCTTGCTTCTCGTATATCTTTAAGGAACCTTATCTTATCTAACACTTTACAGGTTTCTTTTTTAAACAAACATTTAAAAAATGTACTATTACACCTTAAGCAGGAGGTTATAGGAGATCAATCAACTTTTAGACTGCTAATCCAAGGTAGTTTATTGATTCTGAAGGATCGAAAAAGAAAAAAAAAAGAGAGTTGTATATCTTTTTATGCTTCTCAGTGCCACTGAGAGGTGTTTTAGGCATTGGCAAATCTAGATATTTTGTTTTCCCTAGTTTGATTTGATCACAGACCTATTTAATGGCTAATATGGAAATTTTAGGGAAGTGGTTGAATGGATACAAAGAGGCTAGAATGAAATAAACTGTTGGAATTTTGCCTGGGAATATCATAGTTAGTGGTGGGAAAATCCTCTGGGCCATCTAATGGCAACGAGCTCCACAGCGATTATACATTCCTTCTTTCCTCTCTGCCTCTCTCATCCTGTTACCAGCACAGGACCAGAAACTGTATAAAATTGTTTATCTGGATGTAGAGTCACCTTAAAGTTATTGGTTTGTGTTTTTAGAGTATCATGTTTCTACATAATCTCTCTGTGAAAAGGACTTTTTCAAAATTTAAACATTATAAGGACTTATTAAACACTCTGCAATAGCAAAACCATGCAATTTGAACAGAAAATTTATATCAAATTCTGAGGAGAAACTCTAAATATTCAAAGCTGTGGCAATAGGTTTATAGGCAACACTGAGAAAGTTCTAGGGAAGTGGAGAAAGGTGTTAATATTCCAAAAAGTAAGCAAGGACAGAGTTGCATGGCAACACAAGTTTTCTTATACAGAAATCCTTGCACAAAAGCTAAATGTGCTTTCAAAGAAAGGTCTGGGTTGTGTTGCAAAGTGAGACACTAACCTGGACTGCTGTGACCATGAAGCAGAGGTAGAATTAAAGACAGGTTGAGTTACTGAAGTCCTAGTATAATGTTCAGAGAAGTGAAAATGTAAAAGCAGAGTATTTAGTAAGAAAGAGTAGTATGTCTGAATATGACACTACAAAAAAATTAATAAAACTCCGTGTCCATTCTTGATGCCAGATTTCAGAAGTATCAGTCATAAGCTATGGAAGATCAATCTATTTGGCTTAATTGAGAAATGTGTATCCTACACGCAACTAGAGAATACATATTTGATAATGGAAAACTATTTCACCTTGCCAAAAAAAGCAGCAGGTGCATTCAAAAAGTGGAATGACTTACCTGAAAATATAGTGGTCCCTACCAGTTAATGACAATATGCTCAAACATAACAAGAAGTTAAGACTTGATGGTAAAAGTTACCAGGTATGTTTTTGTACCTATTATTTGGAAGGACAACAGGTAGATTAATTTTCTTGTAGCTTGAAAAATGTATGGATCTAAATAGGGACAAGTAATTTCCACTCATAAACCAAACTTTTTAATAAAACAACAGATTCTTTCCTTTACATTTTCAAGTAAAGTTTCTGGAAGTTTTAGGAAGCATTAATTTTCCAGAGGAAAAGCTTGTTTTGCCCTTTTTCCACCAAAAACCGCCCCCACTTTCTGTTCAGAACTTAAAAGAAGGATTAAAGAATAATCCCTCTTAACTGGTATAAAAACGTTTTCATTCCCTCTGTAAAAATTCATTGTTGAGATACACAACAACTTTAGTGCTACTTTAATTGCTTTAATTATTATCAACCTAGGTTTAACTTAGTCTTTTTCTGGGTAAAATCTTCTTAAAAGTGTATTAAAAAAACTCCCTCCTGCTAGCCTGCCTTCAATACTGTTTAGGGAAGCCAGCACACTGCTTTTGTTAAAGGTCTCCAGTGTATTGATAAAGACAGAGCTACAAACAGAGTTTGGGAAAAGGGGAGAAAAGAACACGTGTGAGCACAGTGATTCTATCTAAAATAGGATGAATGTAATAGAAATGTTGTCTCTAAGGAGTATTATGGTATATATGTCTATACGGACACAGATAAGTAGCCTGACATTTTTAACTTCTGAGCAGATAAACCTAAATGCTAGGTTCTGACTTGAAATTAATATATGCTGAAAATCTATGCTGCTCCTAACTACAGATTGCCTAGAATCTCACCAGTTTTATTTAGCAGCTGGCAGATGTGAGGCCTTGGGAACACAGTTGCCAGAACAGAGTGGTCAAAATTTGCCCTACGCTGTAGGGTGTTCGCCAAGTGTTTATGCTTTGCACTTAGAGGCCAAATGGCCAGCTTGAACGCAGTAACCAACATTTCACATACAGGCTTCTACAGGCAAACAGATTATAAAGGAAAAAACTCTGTTTCTGTAAAGTCTAAGAAAGTATAATCTTTTAAATGAAAATATCCATTTTCTACGCATATAATTTTGAGAAAGAGAAAGTGAAATTTTCTGAATTTGTCTGGCTGAACTAGAATATGCTTTAGTAGTTCAGTTGTTGGAGCCAAATTAACATAAGATCCTTCACATAAAGGCCCATTTCTATGGCAACCGGAGAGGTATGGTGTGAACAATATTATCTAGCATCTAAGGAAAAAGATAGCCAGCAATCTTGGTCTTCATAACACTAGGGTTAAATTTAGTCTTTCAATTGAATTAGGGGGAATTAGCTCAGGCTTTTCATTTTGTAGTGCATAAATTTTAGGCATAATCTGAAAAAATGTTTTAAATTTATAAGGAAGTTTTAACATTTGAGTTTTTAAGCAGTTAGTAGCAAATTAGAAGACATTTACCTAGCTAGGAAAGTCAATATTTTCTTAGGTCTCTTCTTAAAACTGTTAATGAGCTCTCAAACAGGATTTGTGCATCTAAATGCAAAAGTCCAAACTGAAAAATAGAACCAGAACCATCAGAAAAGAACTTATTCATTGTATGAGGAAATATTAAATAAACAATTCAGTCAGTTGAATTTATAATGAACTAAGAACAAATTGGTGGAATTAAAAGCTTGACTGGCAGAGGAAAATTATCCTTTGATAGTTTTGCTATATAAGGGATGATAGGTCTGACTTCAGAATATAGTGCCAAGGGATATTCTGGAAGGCTGAAATAAGATGGGGCAACACATATATCAAGGGAAATTTAGAGGTTAAGGAATTGAAACTGTCAATGGCTAAGAAATATAGTGAATCATTCTTCACTGAGCCAGAGGCTAGAAGACCTAATGATCTAATAATAGCACACATTTCATACACCCAGGAAAAGGGAGACATCAGAATGGCATAGCAAGATAAAGAGGACTGGAAGGGTAGCATGATTGGGATCATATGTGATTAAAACATCTTGTCATTAATTGTGGGAAATGATAGAAGGGTTTTCCATGACGGAAAAAATAACAAAACGTGACAGTGTTCCAAAACACTCTATGCACAGATATGGATTGTAAAAAAGATTTAATCACTTTGTTGTGGTGCCCTTTTCATTTTTCTTCTCAGAAAGAAAATTGTAGGAAGAAATGCTTCCTGAATACAAATAAATAACTTAGTACCACCCTCCAATACAGAATACTCCTGTGTGATGCAACTTTAAATTGAAAGGTTAACACAAAAAGCAGTAGCAAACTATGAGGGAAAAGAACTGAAGAAACATTGGGAATCATGCAAAGACATCTGCTTCTATATTTAATAAAAAATTTGTTACATATTGTGTTAGCTATATTGAAGTCAGACTCAGCAGATGTAAACTGGCTTTTGACTTTATTGAGACCTATACCAAGTAAGGATAGCAAAGTCTGGTCTGTGTTTCAGTGGTATCTATTTCAAATCCCCTTCTGTGGCATTAATCTTTCTGGGAAGCCTTGGTTGAGACGGGAAGAGCAGCAATGGAATTATGAGTTTTCAGCCTTACAGCCCACCCACCAGGGGAAAGGTGTGGTCAATTCTTGCCTTGTATAGAGTCACTGAGGGGAAACTGTGCCCTCAGATGGGCCCTGGGCAGAGGAGGGCCAGAATGCACAACATTTACCTGCTTCTTTGGGATAGATGAGTAAACTGTAGGAAAATGTTGCTTTGGGATTTTTTTCCATTCAATAAAGTGAGAAAAGTAGGGCTCTGAAGGCATGTGAAAAATATGTTTCTTATAGAAATGCTAACTTCAGGTAGTCATTTTTTTGTCTGTTCTTTCCACTGTTACTTCATGCTCTATAAGCCCCATCAGTTCTTGTTAGACTTCCTAAATAGAGGAGATACGGTATTCTCATCATAATTAGTTTCTCTTCAGAATGACAGAACTAAATAGTGCACATAGGACCTGTAAAGTGCTGTAACAAGTAGTATCATTGGACTCATGAAGGTGGTAAATATTTTAATAAAACATTCTATGTTTGGATGTTGAAAAATATTTACAACAAAATAATTTAAAACCATTTCACATAAGAAACCCCTTTGTTATCTATGTCCAATTCTTCACTTTAAAGCTTACAAAACACCATTTTTGACAAAGTTGCTTAACAGTTTACTAAAAAATTCAGAATATTCTATCCCCATCCACCATTGTGTATCTAGTTTATAAACTGGCATCAGGCAGGTTCAAATTAGGAAAACAATTGCATCTATTGCCGATTTGCCTGGTGACATTTCGTTAGCAAATCTCTCTGGCTTGTAATGTTGCTCATCTCACAGATGTTTTTACACCAGAGATCTCAGTGGGGGTTTTTTCTTCTTAATTTTCTGCAAACTTATTTTTCTGTCAGTGAGAAATAAGGAGTACAATTGTTTCTTTAGTGGCAATGAAATGCAGGAAGGCTAGGTATTAGGTATTGCTAGGTATTGCTAGGTATTGCTAGGTATTGCAATAGCAATTGTGATACTGAAAAGCATACAGGACCACTTAGTGACATGCTTGCTCATTACTTTCTGAAGATCTGTTCTATTGGGTAACTTTGCAGCAGCAGCATCTTTAGAAAAATACTTATATTGAGGTGAGGAAACTGAGACTCCCATGGGCAGTTTAGCCAACTGTCTATTTCCTGATCTAGTTTTTAAGTGCATCTTGTTGTTCTGTTGGTATCCTGTCATTGATGCTCTTCCCAATTTGTATTTTCATAGTATATGTCCTTGTTCTTTGTTTGAAAGAAAAATGACATTTCTAGATACAATCCTCACAAGTTCTGTTTTTTTGGGGGTTCCTCCGTCCCCCTCCCCCCTTTTTTTTTCCCAGCTGAATTGTGTCCAAAATTTCAGTTTTGGGGTTTTTTTTTCCAGGAAATACACAGACTAATCTTCTTTCTCTCCTTCCCTTCTTTCTCTTTCTTCTTTCTTTCTTTCTTCACTTTTCTTCCTTTTCCTCAACTTTTTGTAATTTAAAAACACTTTTCATCCAACACAATAAATTTTATTTAGTCCTAATATTGGTTCATAAAATTTTAGTCAAAGGTAGGCAAACTAGGTGGTGATGTGATCCTATATGAATTAGTTCACCACTCAGCCCCAGATATCAGAAATCTGTACTTGGTTGTTTTCCTTTTTTCTGGATTTTTGAATTTATATTTCCACCTCTATGACATTACCTTAACCAACAGACTCTTGGAGGACAGGAAATACCATGCAGACATTGATCTACTTTGTATAAACATGCCAACAGTCTGCAGAGCCACTAACTCTTGAGCACTCCATTTTACAGAACAAACAGTCCTAGACCAGACTACGAATTAATCTTCCCTTACCTATGCCTTTTAAGCACAATAAAACTGCTTTGGAAAAAACACCCCAGCAAATGAAAACCTATCTCGTTTGAGTATTCTCCTGTGGTTGAATAATCCCTTAGAGGTGACAACTAAAATGATCATCTATATTCCATGAAAAGAAATATAAAATTCTCTGCTTTTCCTGTGTGGATCTAGCTCTGATCTTTCTATTTTATTGTCACCACTATCCCACTCCTAGAATATTTTACTGTTTTTTTCAATGTGGTATTCCTTGTTTTTGAGATAGTTTTCACAGCTTGCTGAAAATTTTTGGCAAACTCTAGCCATGTTTCTGTTTAGAAGAAAAAGTCATTGGTGTGCTGAGAAAAAGCTTGCAGTTACATGGTAACTTTTCAGAGAAAGAAGACTGCTGAGGCAAAGACTGAAGGGGTCCCATTAACATACTACAGGTTGAGGTTCATTAAGAGTGAGTTACATTAAAATCAAATGTTGTTACTTGTATTTAATATGCATAAATGGAGAAAGTGAGCTTCCGAATGAAAAAATTAGGTCATGAGAGTAGTCTATCAGCACAAAAACCTCCAGTGTTTCAAGACAGGCAGACAGCTAATGGGTTGCCTTGAAGAAGTGCTGAATATAGAGAAACAGAATTTGGTGAGAATCCACTGGCTGGAGTATGGTACCTTCTTATATTACTGTGTAATGAATACTGCATATTCCTCTTTATTCAAGGAAATGTGATGGTATGATAGATGAGAGTTTATCAGGATCACCTAGATATAATGCCTGAGAGAAAAGAGGGGGAAAAAGTGACCTCTAAAAGTTCTTTCTATGATATGCTGACCTTTTTTAAACATAGTGATTTCATCCCTAGGTACAACGTTCAGCCCTGATTTCCTAGTAGGACTGTATGCACACACACTCTCTTGACTATGTAGGCAATCCAGCTGGTATTCATTCTCTTTTAAAAATATCTGTATGCATACTGCATTTGTACCTCTTTGAGCAGTTTCCTTAATGGTATTTTTCTTTGGAGAAAAGAAGAAGGTTCAACTCTTTACTTTTAATTTCAACTAATGTATACTTTTACATTTTTATAAAAAGTAGTAAACAAGCAAAAATGAGACTTAGCTGCTTTCTGTCTCTGTAAACCAACCAGCCTCACTGGCTGTGACGAATTCCTCTAACCCTTTACTGGACCAAGGTGTGAAGCAGACTCCAATGTCAAAGTTGTGAATTTGTTAATGGAGGTAGAAAAGGACCAAAGTACATATCTGTTTAAATAATTACTTGAGGAAGCAAGCATTGCATCATTTCTAAAGAGTTTATAATATAAATTAGAAGTTTCTTAGTACAATTTCTATTAGTCTTCAAAAGTTCTGGGCATCATTCTGAGGCCAGACTTTTTGTGGTGTTATTTCACTGAAACTAATGGAATAATGTTGGACTCTTGCTCAATGAGAACATGGAGAATTTGACCTATAGCTTTTTTCTTTCTAATTCTCTGCAGGACTTGATTGACTAAATTAATATAAAAATAAATTGTTTGCAAGTTAATTGCGCAGTGTGTGATTGGTCAAGGAATTTAGAGAGCTCACAGGAGAACAATTTATGTTTGTGGTCCTGTTTATAGCTAGTTCATTCCTTGTACAATTGCTACAATTTTTCATGTTAGAAAGGCATTTTTTACAGATCATATATTCATTTTAGTAGGCAAATAACGTATTTCAGTAGATAATTTTAGTAAGCTAGAGGCCAGTTTTTGTTATGTGCTTGAAAAATACACCAAACAATCAGATTTTGGAATTACAGTGGAGGTTGTTTGGCTGCTAAGCACCAGAAGAAGAAATTGTGAAGGACAAGGCCTCTCTTAACAAGGTCATGTCTTGGTGCTGCACCTGAGTTGGGGCAAACCCAGGTGCTAGCCCAGGCTGGGGATGAACAGATGGAGAGCAGCCCTGCCCAGAAGGACTTGGGAGGGCTGTGGGTGAGAGCTGGACATGCGCCAGCTGTGGGCACCCCCAGCCCAGAAAGCACAGGAAAGATGGAAAAAGACTATTTATAGGGACATGTAGAGACAGGACAAGGAGGAAAGGCTTAAAATTGAGACTAGGTTCAGATAAGATACTAGGAAGAAGTTCTTTGCTGGGAGGGTGGTGAGGAATTGGCACATGTTGGCCAGAGAAACTGTGGTTGCCTCATCCCTGGAAGTGTTCAAGGCAAGGCTGGATGGGGCTTTGAGCAACCTGGTCTGTGAATGGTGTCTCCACCCACAGCAAGGGGGTTGGAACTGGGTGATCTTTAAGGTCCCTTCCAACTCAGGCCATTCTATAATTTTATATTTCTATGTTTAGATCCTCTCACAGTCACAAGTAACAGTTCTTAGGTGTAAGCAGATTCAAACTGGAGTCAAAACAACACTTAGCTCATCTAAGATGACTAATTTTGAGTAACTTTGGAAAGCAAGTTACTAGACCTAAGCCAAACCTCAAACTGTGATAGCACTATAGTGAAAAGATGCAACTATTAAACACAATCTGCTGCACTAATTTTCCATAAAGAACATTGGAAACTTGGGTGAATATACAATAAGAGGGAAACATGTAAGGTAAAGGAGTAGCTTTACACATACAAATTTGCGTATTCAGTATATATGTGTGGATGTTTATTTTTGGTAAAGAAAAACATATGTCTATTTTATATTTACAACTGTCACCATCTTTTTTGCTACATTTCAGATACTAATGATTTTAATGCAAAATTGAACAACTTAATGGGCTGGAGATGTTTAATGAAATCACTTTAATTGTGACTTTCACTATGTCTCCTGTAGACATTGAAGACTCTGTATTACAACGGTAATATTTCACAGAAAATAATGATGCAAATTCTTACATCTAGACTGTTTGCAAGACACTTGAAAAATATTTTTCTGCATCTTTTGGAAAAAAAAAGCGGTCAAAGAAAGAATTTTGTAGATGGAGGTAAGAAAGGAGAAGTGAAACCTCCAAGAATTGATAGAAGTCTTCCAGTTTGTAAGCCAACCTACCCCAGCCTGCTTCAAATCACAGGAAAAATCCATCCACTTTGATTTTTCTTCCAAAGCATTGCTTTTCCACCCTTTACAATTGGGAGAAAAGCATGGAGATATGGTGCTAATTTAACAGTGTTAAGATAGTGTTAGCAATTTATTGATCTATAAACTGGTGATTACTTATTCAGCAGAGTACAGATTATATTTACTATTCTAATAAGAATGGATTGTATAATAGGCTCTTATGTGGGTATTTGATTTTCAGCTTCTTATTTCTTTCTAGCACTGGGCAGTCCAGTTAGATATGTAAATGCTTGGAGGCAGGTAAATAGAAACAATTAGTATCTATTGATGACTGGAATGTTGGTGGTGGATAATCTTTGATGGTAGGCAACACAGATAATTTGAAAGTGTCCATACAAAAACAAAAAGTTGAAAATCTGGAGAAAACCAAGAATTGCTGGAGAAGGAAAATCATATATTTAAGGAAAATTGCTCAGAGTGTAGTCATGTTCTTTTATAGGATAAATTAATATGTGATCATTTGAAGAAATTAAATGTGATTTTTTCTAACAATTGTAATAGTATATTTAAGGAAAAATGTGTTGAGGATTCAATGATAGTTTAAGAAGCAATTCCTTTTCATATTTAGATTCTTTTGTCACATAATGTGAACAATTGGAATAGAACTGATGCATCCTTTAAGCATTGAAAATGGCTCTCATGGATTTGTTAATGTAACATAACATGGAAAGTAAGAAAGGAAACTCTTTGAGAGTATCCTTGATCAAGATGACTGTTACAAAATTCAACAGTCATATTTGTGTAAATATGTCTGAAATACTCCATGGGTTTTGAAGGTGTCAGCTCTGAAATGAAGCTAATACTTGTAAAGATATTCCAGCTCAATGCTAATTCCTGACTCTAAGCTCTCACTCTGTTGAAGGCATTGACTTCAATCAATAAAATGTCCTTCTGTCTAGAGCCCTGTACTATTAAAAGTGCATTTCTTCCTAAAATAGGACATTTAGCACCACATAAAGAAATGGACAGATGTGTTTGATAACTCCATCTTGTGACACTGAATTTGTTCTCTAACTGGAGGGTTCTCTCTGGCATTTTTTCTGAATGATTGCTATGAACCCTAAAGCTGGTCAGTGTTCATCTTTGTACAGAAGAGACGTCTCATGTGTCAGTACAGCCTATGAACTTGGAGTTTCAGCACCAAAGAACAAAATTACCTTTCTTTCTGAGGTTCTTTTGTAAGAGAAGAGATGGAAGTTGACTGAATTTTTATGCTTAGCATTTATATGTCAACTAAAAGCATAAAAATTTTTCACTTTAGCTCTAAGAAAGTGAGCTTTAGCTCACTTTAGCTCTTTCAAAGTGCGTTTGAAAGCAACTAGGCCAAATGTAAGAAGGGAAGACACAGTTACTCTGTAATTGCTTTTGGAACATTAAAGCAACCAAGAAGTAGTCCCAGCTTTTTGCTGGGGAAAGTGCTACAGAGTAGGCCATTAATAGGCTTTTTTTAACTTGGCATGATCATTAAGTACTGAACTTTAATATGTGAACCAAGGATTTTTTATGTTTCTGCAGGTTAATATGAGTCTATGCTATGTAAAAAGAGTAAGTCTGCTGAAGTATTTATTGATAGTGAGACTAGGAATTCACGTGATATCCAGGCTCGCAAATTTAAGTAGCTCTCCAATACTGAGCAGTGGTAGCCATCACTGCATATAATCTAAAATTTTCTGATTCTTTCTATTGTCCAACATACAAAAAAAAAATTCCTCTATTACATCTAGACTACTTTGTTTTGCTAAGCGAAACACTTTCTTACATCTAATCATAATTGAAAATTTATGAATGCTTGGTCCTGTAAATAATTCAGTACCAGAATTACCACCTTAGAAATGATAGGTTGTTTTCACACTCTCATGTGTCATCATAAATTACTCTAACAAAATAAGTCAATATTCTGTCATGGTACCACAAGATAAATGTGATTGGGAAAACAGCATTTCATTTTATTGAAAATATAGGGTACATCCTGACCTTGAGACATTCTCTTTTATTTCTCAGATATCAACGGTACATTTGCTGAAAGAATTAGATGGAAATGTTCATGATACAGTTATGCTTATGAAATCTTTCAAATATAAGCATTGTTTTACATGCAAAAAAGAGATGAAGGACTAGTTTTGTTTTTCTTTTTAAATTCTGGAGACATACTGAGGTACTGGTACTAAAAACATAAAATTCTTTCTATGAAAAAGAATTTTTGACATCATGTTTTCATTGATCTAAACCTTCATTAAGGAATTAATGCAACTTTGCTGTCTAGAATAGAATCAGGAAGACTTCTTTGCAGCTGAGGTTAAACAAAGGTTGTGATATTACAAATTAGAACTAAATAGGAGACTGATATTGAGAAACCGGAACCTTGTTAGCTATCCTAATAATGAATGAAGTCTCTGAGACAAAGGGTCCCCAAAGGTGAGATAGCTGGAGTGTGAATACAAATGGCTATATTACTATGAACACATCCATACATAAAAGTAGGTTTGTAGTACATATTTGAAACTGAGCTTTCAGGGAGATTAGCAAAGTCTATGTAGATAAAGTGTATAGGGAGGCTGAGATGCATGTCTTCGGCTATAACTACTTTAATAAAATGACCTGACAGAAATATACTTCTCCATGAAAAAAATCATATTAAAACAACATTGTTAAAGTTTCAAAGTCAAATGCTGAAAAACTAGGAAAATCATGAAAATAGTATCAGGCTAATACATTTACACAATGGAGCAGTTTCTTGTTATGTTAAATACTGCTATTGGACCCACAATTATTTGTGTGCAAATGGTATATGATGTCACTTAATGGTCAGCTATTCAACTTTTTATCCACAAGTGTTATGCAAAACTACATGTTCTCCAGATTCTACTTTGCAGACATAATATTTATGTCCCTCTTTTCTATTATGCTAGTTATTAAATTAACGGAAGACTTCACGGGTATGCTTGTGCACTTTGGCTTATATTTCTTCTGAAAGATTTTTCCATTTCTGAATGAGGAGCAGAAGCACAGAGACATTAAGAAAAATGTTATATTCTCATTTTAGAGCATTTGAAAGGAGTGAAAGGGTTGTTGGTTTTGTGCATTTGTTGGTTGGGTTTTTTTTCTCCCCTTAGTATTGTTATCTTCAGTATTACTCAGAACTCCAAATATTTAACACACAGTTCCCAGTGACTTCACTTGCAGATCTGAAAATTTTTGAGGAATGGCATTGTGATTTGTGTACTTGTTCTGGATTCCAGAAGAAGGTGCTCAGGTAATCACAGAAGAAGGGTACACATATGTTTCCTGGACTACTTTTTTCCCTCTATTTTTGTTTTTTCTATATCTCGGTGTTTATTTTTTCAAAGAACTTTCTTCAATTTTATCCTCTCTATCTGTTTCCTTCCTGGACTGTTTCCAAAGCTGATTAATGGATCTAAGTTTGCCCTTTGGGTCATTTTCAGCTCTTTTCTGAATTCTTGTTTTTTCATTATCAGTTAAGTGTGGTTTCTAGTGTCCCACTTTTTGTTCACATACCTTGTGTGTTCCATAGCAACTTCTATCTGAATCAATACAATTAATATCTGTTTTCAAAACAGTAAGATGAGATGGCTGTCTCAAGTACAAAACTACACCTCAAACATTTGACCTTCTACACTTGACTTTAAGTTAACTTTAAGTTGGTGACTATTGTTATTGTTGTTGGTAGTACCACTAAGTCCTATTTCACAAAAAATTTTCTTCTGTCCCTGCTTTTTTCAGGCTTTGCTGTTGGTTTAACTGCATAAAAAGACAATCAGCCCTTGGGCATAGGAAAACATATAGGTGTAAAATTCGACCCACCTGAGCAGTATTTTAGCAGGTACTTTATCCCACCTACAGGTCACAAATAAACATTGTTGATTACAAAGGGACACTTAAAATCCCTCTCAAGTTCCTTATTTCAGCCACATGAAAATCACTTCTAAAGAAAGGAATACAAATTTCACTGTGTGAGAGAAAGAATAGAAAGAACATGAAATCGTAGGATGTATTTTTCCCAAGTGAGATAGTCTTGTATTCTTAGAGCCTGCCTGGGATAGAAATACTATTATTTTTTCTGCCTCCTTTAAAATAATTTGCTGACTCTTTCCTCAAATTTGTGTGAAGCTTTCATAGACTGTTAAGAACTTCTGTGTGTATACACTGGCCTATGTATTGTCCTACAAGTATAACAGACTTAATCCTCAGTTTTGTCACAGTAAAGCAGATCTTTTGGAATAGATTTCCAGGAGGAGTAATGTGACATGATATTGATGCTTTGTGATAGAGAGTAGCACCTGCCTGTGATAGGAGGCGACTGAATTCAGTGACTGCAAATTCTGCACCAATCTATGCTCTTCTGACCAGGATGCTTTGTAAATATTTCCTAGAGGAAGGACTTTAAAGAAGAGGGTCTGGCAACACGTTCTTTTTAGGACCTGAACTGGCAAAACTGGCAGAATAGAACACAGAGAAGGGTTGAATTGAGCTGGATATGGTATGCAGGGGTTTCCAATGCTAAGCAGTGTTTATTTGTAGAAGATTTTTATTTCTCAGTTTTTTGGCTTTAATGTTTGTACTGGGTCTGTCTGAGATGAAGGTGCAAAGTTAGCTTTCTTCATGGTAGCTTGTATGGTGCTATGCTTTGCATTTGTGGCTGAAGCAGTGTTGATAGTATGCCAGTATTTGGCTACTGCTGGAGAGCTTAATGTCAAGGCTTTCTTTCCTCTGTTCAGCCCAAACAGGAACAGGCTGGATGTGAGAAGTGGCTGAGACAGGGCACAGTCAGGACAGGTGACACAAGCTGACCAAAGGGGTATTCCATTCCATTTTGCATTGTGCCCAAAGCAATAAAGGTGAAGAAAGTGAGCTATTGGTGGTTGTGGTGTTTGTCTTCCTATTTTGTGTGCTGAGGTGCTGCTCTCCTGGAAGTGGGTGAACATCTGTCAATGGAAAGTAGTGAATTAATTTCTCTATTTGGTTCTCTTGCATGCATGGCTTTTATCATCCTTATCAAACTGTCATTACTTTGACTGATGAGTTTTTTTGTTTTCTTTCTATTTTTGCCCCCATCTCCTGGGGGAAGGGGACATGAGTGAAAGGAAGAATGATTGGCTACAATCTGGACTCAATCCGCTGCAATATTTAAGACAGAACTTTAGTAAAATTTAGGCATCATAAAAATTTTTTATATTGTTTTGGAGGTGAAGTTTTTAATTATAGTGTCGACTTCTCATTGTTTGTCATTTAGGTAGAAAATCTAATCAGTGTAGGTTAGATCTCTGGATTCCATTCAAAATTAGATCTGTAAACCGAAAACTTTATTTTTGAGTTTGACATTGCCTGAAGTGAATCTTGCCATGGCCACAGATTGAATACCAACAATTCCCAGCACACTTGTGAACTTTTTGTCAGATGAGAGTGAAAGTGAGAACGAGATTATATGATGGCATAAATATAAAATATCAACAAGTGAGAGGGAGAAAATGTTTCACTGGAGAGAAAAATTATACATGCTTGAAGCAAAAGGTGATATGGGTCTGTGAGCATGTATATTTTAACAAAGGCTCTGTCTTTACAGACTGTGTTGGCAATCTGTCTTCAAATCCTTGTGGAACTGTTTAATCACAAAACCAATCTTATTACTATATGTTCTCAACTTACTTGACCTAGATATTCTAAATAACTGAATACTTTAATAGATTTTAAATAGTTTCATTTTATTGTTGTTGTCTTAAAATAACCAAGCGTACTTATGTCTCAAGAGATCAAGCTTTGCTGTGAATGGCAGTGTAAAAATATTTCTCCCAATAATGCATATTATTAGAATATGTCTTTCAGTATACTGTATTTGATTTCTTTAATGATTTAATACTGTCAATGCTGTGATTCAAGTAAACTGACTAATTCAAATTGACGATATTCTGCCTTATTAATCACTATTTAAAACATGCATCTATCAAACTCTTCCTGCAAACATTAATTTATTTCTTTAGGCATGATTTATCAGAAGATCTGTGACACTTGCATGAATTTTAATCTTATGATTTATCAACATTATTTTCACTGTTTTTACTCAGAAAATATTATGTACCCTCACAATAGGTTGTTTAGTTGGTGTGGGATGCTCAGATTCTATGCCGTACATGCTGTAGTCTTATACCTTGGCTGGCCTTAAGCAATCTGGAACAAAAGTTCCATTGTCATTCTGCTCATTAGGACTACCAGAAAAAGTTTTGCATGCGAGTTGTGCCGTGTGTCCTAGGTCTACTCAAAACAGGTATGTTTTCATGGAATTGCACAGCTTTGTTCTTGGGTACTTTGCTCTAGTTTGGTGTGAGAGTGAGGAGACGTGCAAGGGTAATAGATATGCTATTTTGGGGGTTTTATCTTTATTTGTTTTGTTTTGTTTTTCTTTGCTTCTCCAATTCTCTTACGATTTCCCCAAAGTGGAAGCAAGGAACTAACTTATCTTTTCACAGTTTACCAGAGTAGTTTACAGGTGACTGGAGTATGCTAATGAATAGGGATCATTTTACATGTCTCCAACTCTCACAAGTGCATGAACCTGCTACTACAGACACACAAGACACGCCAAACTGCAAGTTTTGCCCTCTTTGTGTATGGTAGGAATACACATATCATGCGTATATCAGAGCAATTCACCTTGCATTTTATATATCATTTTATTAAAAAATTTTCTTTGGATGGAAGGAAATACTTCTACTTTGTCTTCAAATACTTGATTACTGCATGCATTGTCTTCCATAGTTTACCTGTTAGTACTCTGGTATCAACACACATAACTTTGTCAGCAAATTACTACTATAGGTATTATATTATTCTAGTAGGAAAATTATTTGCATCTTGCCCTATTTTTAGTGTAAAAACAGTTGAGGGAAAACCTAAAAATAAGTTCCAGTACTTACTTCTTTCCCCATAAAAACAACTTCATATACCTTAAGTGGTTTACTGTAAATATCTTTTCTATATAACTGCATGTATATGACAGAAATGCTAACTCAGACAAAATTTGTATATTTTTAAATTATGAATCAGATCTAGGAAGATAATTTTGGTTTAATATTAAGCATATGAAGTCTATTACCAAATAAATCTAAAAATACACACAAAAACTTTGACATCCATTTCTACAGGTTTTTTAAGCTGTTTTAGCAATTTGTGCTCCAAGTGTAGTTGTAAACAGCCCAGTCATACATTTACATTGGGAAATTACAGTGACATGAAGGTTATAGGTTGATTCAAAATTGCATAGTCTGAAATCGTTCCTTTTTCAAATGAAGCATGACTCAGCTTTCAAGTGCAGTAATTTATTACAAGTTTGTATCTGGCTGAGACCACAGGTCAGATCTAAAATGTGGTAGGCTAAAATGGGCACAGAAAAGCTAGGTCTATGTTTTCACTGGTGCATGGAAAATGTACCCAGGATGAACTCAGCATAAACAATTCTAAATGTTGTCAAACTTACCTCAGTCACTTTGCTGAGACTGTCAAAGATGCAGAAAATCTGGCGCATTTGTTAAAAAATGAAGGCTGTTTCACTGGGGATAAGCATAAATGAGACTGGATTTATGTGTAAAGCAGCCATAACTGAGGAATGCCATTAGAGTGGACCTGGGTCTAAATGGATTATGCATATTTTTATTTTCTATTTGATAGCTATATTAGGTGATTGATATATGGAAAATATACAACAAAATAACTTCTGTATCTGTTCTGTGCAATCTTCTGTTATCTTTTTCTACTGCCTTTGTCTTAATCCCAATGCTTCTTGGCAGCAGTGGGCATGTTCCAGGATGAAATGTTGGATGATCTACTTGTTATCTCTGGGTTGTGACTGTGGATAACATTTCATGACAGAATTCAGTTAAAGAGTTTCAGTAGAAGTTCTTCCTTCTGCTTTCTTATACTGGAAAACTTTTTGATTCTTGTTTTGTTTCTGGAATAATTCCATTCACATTTTCTTCACTGTTCTGAAGAACTGTGTAACAAAAAGATCATAGAATTTTAAGATCACCATTTTGATTGGACAAAGTCATTAGTACCTACATGTTCCTGACTCAAGAAATGTAAATTGCAGTCTCGTATCAAATTATTTATAAGATGCTTTAAAATCAAAAGCTAAAACATACAAAATGCTTTGCATCAATTAAGTTGTTCGAGCCATTTCTGTAGCTGGCACCCATCAGAATGCAATTTTGTGCCCATTTTTAGTTGTGAGGATGTTAGAATTTAATTGTAGTGGGGAGCATATCATTAGTCTTGAGCATCTGCCAGACATTAAGTTCTTTAGTGGCCAATATTCTTACAGAACTTTGAAACACAGTCTTTGACTTCACTAATGATTTGATATCATTTGACTGCAGAAGCCTGCAAAGAAAAATATTTACAAACGTTAAAGTTTGTTTTATGTTAACAAAGCATTCTGAGTGAAATATGGACAAATAGGCACCAAGGCAAAGCGGTCTCCCTGTTTACTTGTTTAATTCTCTTTTTCTTTCATATATTACAAGCAAATGGATTTCTGTAGGTTATGTGTGTGTGTATATATATATATCTTGTATATTATTCATGTTAATTCTACTAGACTCCATATGGAAAATTACTTGACGCATTTTCATCTTTAAATTATACCAACATGATACATTTCCTGGTATCATAGAAGACAAGATATCCCAGATGGAGCTACACAAAATTTATATTCAAAGCTCAGCTATTGACATTTTTAGAAGAACATGCATCAAATCTGCATTTGATAGAGGGTTTGTTCACTTCAGTGGAGGAACTTCCAAAGAGCAAAAATCTGAAACACAGTTTATGTCGTAGAGCTCTCATGGACTGATTTTGGACTATATGCAGAAGCATACTCTGTACAGTTCTCCTGTAAACAACGGTCAAAAAGAAAGAAAAATTAAATGTGAAATGACTCACGTAATAGGACAAACCCAAGATATTGCTTCTTGTGTTATATTTCACTTTGGGCTACGATAGATTGCCCAAAAGGTCAGGGAATAAATCTAGTGTTTTCAGAAAAATAGAAACTAATCTTTCGAAAAGCAATTCTAATTCTGCATGATGTAATTAAGTTGCAGCAACTTAAGGTAATTCTTTGCTTATTTTGAGGGCAAAATATATTTTATCATAAAGTATTCATTATCTGCACAAATTAATGAAATTACTGTGCTCAGATATTCTGGTGTCCATTTAACTATTTCTAATAATATAAAAACATATGTTTTTAAAAGAAGCGTGAACATTATGGTTCTTCTTTCACTTTCAGGTTGCCTTGCATTACACCTCTCTCTTACTGTGGTTCATAAAATCACAGAATTATTGAAAGGCTTGTACTGAAATGGACATCAAAGATCATCTAGGACCAACCCTCCTTTCCATGGGCAGGGGACTTCCATCGGACTAGATTGTGCAATGCTCCACCTGACCTGGCCTGGAAGACTTGGGGCAGTCACAGCCTCTCTGGGCAACATGTTACCTGCCTCACCATCCTCACAGTAAAGAATTTCACTCTAATATTTAATTTAAATATCTCCTCTTCCAGTTTACAACCATTTATTTTTGTCCTATCACTATCTGCCCATTTAATATGTTGTTTTCTCTCTCTTTTATAATCCTGCCTGAAGGCCAGAATGGGATTGCCCCAGAACCTTCTCTTGCCAGGCTGAACAACCCCAACTCTCTCAGCCTCTCATCGTATGAGATGTGTTCCATCCCTCTCACCAACTTCATGGCCCTCCACTAGACCTGCTCTAACAGGTCCACGTGTTTCTTATGCTGGAAAAAAACAGAGCTGAACACAACACTCCAGATGGGGTCTCAAGAGGGCTGAGCAGAGGGCCAGAATCACCTCCCTCAACTGCTGCCCATGGTGCTTTGGATGTAGCCTGGGACATACTTGGTTGTCTGGGCTGGGAGTGCACATGGATGGCTCATGTCCAGCTTTTCATCCACAAGAAACCCTAAGTTCTTCTCTGCAGTGCTGTTTTATATGTCTCTTCTCTCACTCTGTGTTCATTTCCGGGATTGCCATTACCCAGCTGCAGGATCTCGCACTTGGACTTGCTGAACTTCATGAGGTTAGCACCCCCCTCTCAAGCCTATCCAGATGCTTTCTCGTTGGCATCCCTTCCCTCCTATATCATCTGCTCATAAACATTACATTTTCTACGGAAGTCAGGAAATTGCCCATGGAAGCCCATTATGAATAAAAATAAAAATTTCTCAAGGAGTTGGCTATCCAGAATTTTCTGCTTCTATGCTCTAATAACCCAAAGTATTTCAAGTGACAAACTAAGAAAAAAACAGAAACACTTGTACCATTCAGGTAAAAATCTCTGCCGTCTTGCTCTTACTGCGCTGTAATTAGCATCAACTCTTGCCTTGTTATGAATAATATATAAGATAGAAAATTTTAACTGGCAATAAAACTAGTGTCAGGATGGCCCCCTTTTATCCAAAGAAAAAGAAATAAAACATTCTTACCCCAACTAATGATTTAGGGAGAGATATCATAGAATCCTACTTTTTCTTTTTTGGAAATTGGAAAATCTTCTAACTTTCTCAGAAAATTTCTTCAGTCAAATGTTTTCCAGTTATCACAAAAGTTTTAAGTACTCTCTTGAGGACTCTTTCATATGTTTAGATCTCTAAGAACAGAGTGCAGAAACCAAAATGAAGCTAACTGAATTGCTGAGACTCATTTCAACATTAACATGGAAAACACAAGTGGGGGAATACCAAGCCATCTTTCAGTCTTCATTTTCTCTACTACTTCCTAGGATGTCCTGGCCTTCCTCCTCTCAAATTACTTTCTACAGAATATGCAAATTTGTGGTGCTGTTTGTATTTCTTGTTCTTGCTCATCTCCTTCTGACTGGTTTATCTGACTGGTTTATCCCCATCCTGAAGTGTAATGCCAGAATCAAGACGTACATAATTAATGAGCCCTCACTACACTCAGTTGCCGTAGAACCCAAACAGTACTACACACATTTCATGCATGTTTTGCAGCTTTCATATGAAAATTATGTATTAAATTAGTTTTGGATTTTTCTCCATTAAACAATAGCATGGCTGTTGGTCATGTTCAGGCTGTGATGCCCTCTAATTTCCCAGGTTAGCTTTTGTAGAACTGTGTCCAAGTCACGCTAGCTGGTTGCTGTTCAATTAATTTCATTAGTGCTCATAAAATTACAGAACTGTCGTTATTTCAGACTGTTTTTTAATTTTTCAAGGTGATTACAAAATTAGTTCGTTCTGCAAGTAGTTATATCCAGCATAGCATGTCTGCAAATATAATACAGGAATACAATACTTTATCGCCCATCTCGCTATAAAAAAATGAAGATAGGCCTGGATTGAGAACCTATCCCAAGTGAATCCTTACTCTATTTATTTATTTATACTCTATTTCTAAGTATAAACTTAGAAAACCCCCAAAAACCTAAACACTATAGGTTTTTTGAATCTAGTTTTTCACTTACCTTACACTGTAGTTTATATTTTGTCATCACAGTTACTAATGAAACCCTTGAATAATGCTAGACTTTGCAGTGACTGCTGAAGAAACTTTTAGTCCCTCTTTGTTTATATTGAAATTGTAGTTTCACTTACATAGACAACTGTAACTCTGTTTTGTACCCTGCTCTAGAATATTCTTTCTCATCTTGCAGAAAATCATGTGAGACCATAAAAAATTAAGATTAGTAATCTATAATTCATAATCCACTTTAGCATTTTTCTTAAGATATGCACTATTAATTTAA
Organism: Callaeas wilsoni; assembly: GCA_013398955.1. Lineage (NCBI taxonomy): Eukaryota > Metazoa > Chordata > Aves > Passeriformes > Callaeidae > Callaeas > Callaeas wilsoni. The sequence goes on along the minus strand of VWPU01015443.1, from coordinate 2,101 downwards.
TCTATGTTATAAATTAAGCATGTTTTGGCAGAACTACCTTCCTTGTCTCATCAGTGCAGAGAGATATTATATCAGGCAGAAACCTTGGACCATCTGAGTTAGGTAACTGAACTTAATTTGAGTGAGCATTCTTTCTTCTCCCTTATTTTCCTTCATTTTATTTCACTTCATTGCCTTTTCTCAGCTTCTAGGTTCCTAGCCAGCCTCAAAGGTATTCACAAGTTGCCACAGGCATTACTCCACATAATTTGGGGAGAATTTCATTAGACACAGGTAGGAGGAAAACAGTGAAAATCTGTTTTCCTTCTTACTGCCTTCTGTCATTGATAATTAATTGTCTGATTAAAGTTAACCTTTCCAGTGAAAACTGAAACAAAAGAGGGCATTAAACATGTCAGACTTCTTGACGTTGTTTGTCATTAGCCTCCAGTTTCTATAGCGGCATGGACTGATTCTTTGCTTAGGTTTCCTCCTAATCTAATTGTAATATGGTTTGTTCTTGCCCTTTGTGTTCCCTGCTAGTTGTATCTCATTTTAAGGCTTGACCTTTCTAATTCTGGGCCTATGTACTTCTGGTTATTTTTCTACCTGTCCTTAAATATTTACCTTTTTTGCTACTCTCTTGATGCTTCCTACTTGAGTGTGAGGACACTGAACAGCTTACTGGGGAAATTTGCTACACTTTTTATCCTCTTTTGCCTTAGTAAAATTTACATTTAATACTGAATATAGAGACATTTTTTAACACCTGCCAACCTCTTTTAAGGAATTACTGTCTTTTTTCTTCTTCCTTTCTTTTTCCTTTTTCCTGATAGATTCATGTCTCTTGAGATCCTTCCTAGAGGTTCTCCTGTTTTAAGGTCTAATTTTAATTAGTCAATGTAGACTAATTTCTTGCTTTTGACTTTATAACTGCTGGGAAAAATCACGCTTAGAGAAAGTCTTCCCTCAGTCTTTTTCTCCATCATTCTTTTGCTCCAGAGAGCACATACGAAAATGCTGCTGGCCTATTCACATCTGTGTTTCCCAACAAATATGTAAATAAGTTTCATTCTTAAAACCACTCCTTAGACTTCCAATCTTTTTCATAGTTATCAAGCTTCTACTTTTGAATTAATTAATAATTAATATTTCCTCATTTGATGGCCTGCAGCAGACATTCTAAAATGTTGTTCTTTGCTTTTATCATCACACAGACACTATTAACACTTATTGTCTATGGCAGATTGGACTTAGAACTGCCCTCTTTGTTCCTCCTGAATGCTTAGTTCTGCATTCCTCACTTATAACCCCCTAAAGAGAGACCTGTAAAGTAAGGACAATTAAAGTCATTACGCATACACTTGATGGCCATATTCTTATAGATGGAACATATTTAGGTTCTGGACCTTTTCTGTTTGTGTTACAGTTTATTAATTAATGATACTGTACCTCAGACAATGGGAATAGCCATAAATTATCAGCCCAGTGCAGGATGACTGCAGTTCAATGCACACCTTTGTCATTTTCTTTTCCTTTATCTAACTTACTGCGCTTCACTCTTCTCTTACAGTCTTCACGTTCTAAAAGACTTCATTCAGGTACCTATAACAATACAGCTATTTTATTCTCTGCCACATTATTTAACTTTTTGACCTGCTTTTGCTTCAAGTAATAATTCCTTTTGATATAAAAGCATAATTCTAAATTAAGTATCTGAGGTTTAAAATCTCTGAGAGCACATCACTGAAACATCTGAAAGCTCCATGCTGTTTGTTTGGGACATATGACATATGAAGCACAGTAATCAGTTTCAGCACAGTAACTATTATACAATAGATATGTCATTACTGAGTAGTAATAATGGTGGTAGTAGTGACTGGATGAAAGCATTCAGAGACTTAAATAACTGAAAAATGAGTTAGCAGTTGTCAGATGGAGACTGTGCAGTACCACTGAGTCCTGAGTAGCTGATGTAATTTTAAGTTTAGAACAGTTATCAGTAGTCTCGTAACACCATGGTAAATTTGATGGAAATCTTTCAAACACAGAAAAATGAAGCAAAACTCCATAGCTTGGAAGTTAATATCTTGCAAAAGCTTTCCTTCCCCTTCCCCTTCCC
>VWPU01015442.1:0-215712 GCA_013398955.1 Callaeas wilsoni | reverse complement strand
CGCCCGCGCCCCCCGGGCACAGCCCGCCGGCCGTGAGGGCTGTGCCGCGCTGCCCCCCCCGCCCCGGGGCGCTATGAGCCATGAAGCCGCCCGGCAGCATCTCCCTGCGGCAGCCTGGCTGCGGCGGTCGCCGCCGCCCCGCGCTCCTGCCGCTCCTCGGCCGCCTCGTCTCGCTGCTCCTGCTCCTCCATGGCTCCTCCTGCCCCCGGGCCCGCGCGGCTGCAGCGGCCGCCGGTGGGTATGGCGGGGGTGCGGGTGCGTGTGCCTGAGGTGTCTGCGGCCCCTCGGTCCTCGTCCCCCGCGACAAACCCTGGCAACATTCATTTCCCCTCGACCATTCCTTCCTCCCTTCCCGCTCCCAGCTTTCTGTACGTGTCTGTGTCGGCGCGTGTAAACCCGGGGCTCAGTTAACATTTCCTTGGCTTGCTTACACAAAAGAGAGGTACGTGCGGTTCCGGTGCTGCAGTGTCTTGGGTAGGGATGCTGTGCGTGGAGAGACGCCGGTGAGGGATGCGACACAAAAAGCTTCGGTGGGCTTTGTATGTGTCACGGTGCATATGGACGGGGATCCGCTAATTTGTCTGCTTGGGGTCGGATTTTCGTGTGTGCTTTGTTGTTTATTTGCTCTTGGTTGCATATGGATGACATGTGGAATGCTCTGAATGCAGTCTGTCTGTGCATTATGTTATTATTGTTAGTACATTGCCGTTACATTGTAATATTGTTATGCTGTTACATCGCGTTGATTGACTACCTTGAAATTTTAACGAGGAGAGATACAGGATGTAATTTCAAAAGCTGCTACTGGAGAAAAGGGCTCTTGTCAAAGTTAAAAGAAGTAGAAATCAATTCCCTTTACATAATAGGAAGTTTAGCATTCAGTGCACATGGACTCTGAATTCAGTGTATGTTAGCAACACAGGGAGTATTCTTAGCTTTTTGTAGATTTTTTTGGGTTTTTGTAAAAGAATCTAGCTATCCAAGAGGATGTAGGGGGTAACTACATATCCATTAAGTTGGGGCTTTCTTCTTCCTGAAGGTGGGGAGGTATTAAAATATTTATAATCTATGACTGCATATGAAAATGCATATGCAGTTAAATAAATAATGTTCTTTCTGAAACCATTCTATGTGTGAAGAAATGAATCAAATATAGCTCAATGAGTAAGCTATCTTTTTGTTTGCTTGAGTGATTAGTGAAATGTTAGAAAACTGCAAGCAAATATGTAGCTTTTTCATGGAAATAAACACATTCTGCCATGGAATTTATGGCTGGCATATCTTTCTTCTGCAGGCCTGCACTGGAATGAAACAGCAAGCAGTATAGAGGAAGTACTGGCAGATGAGGAGAATACATTTCAACAGACTAACAGCAGTAACAGTAAAAATAACAGCTACAGCAATGCAATCCAGAAAGAAATCACACTGCCTTCAAGACTAATCTATTACGTCAACAGAGACTCTGAGACCCCTTACCATATCCTGGATACCAGGGCAAGGCACCAGCAGAAACATGACAAGGTAGGGTAAAAAGAGGCTGATCTGCAGAATTTTCAAAACAGTGATATGTGATGTGGAGCTGCGTGTGAGCTGTGTATCTGTAGATATTCAAGACTTAATGGTGGTCCCTACCACAATTTTTAGGAATTAAAGAAGTACATGTAATTAAACAAGAATATAATTTCCCTTGTGTTAACTTAAAAATAATTATTTTGAATTTCAGGATGGTTCAGAAACTGAACTGTAGATAAAACAAATGAGAACTAGGTGAAGTTGACTTCACTAATTGGCATAGATTCTGGTGTCTTCACTTATGGTACACCATCATCAACAAAATGTTTCTTCCAAAATAGCTCTACACTGCAGAAGTATCTGCATAGGGAGCTTCTTTGGAATCCTAAACGTGCAGCATGAGTTACTTAGCTTTGAGTGTACTGTGCACTACTTAATAAATGCAGCGTTCATTTCCTGCCGCTGTATAGCCTCTGAAGACCACTGTAATGTTACCATTTTTTGTCAAACAGTACCTGCATTCTTTGTTTTTAATGATAAGATCTAATATTCCATTTTGTATGGATGCAGCTAGTAAGTTGTTTGGGTTTTTTTTCCCCTGAAATTGTATGGAATTGAACAAATTTTGGTTTTGTGGAATAACTTTGTAAAGAAATAAACCTGTCTAAACTATATCACTTAGTATTCTTTAAATTTATTTCATCCTATTTTTATAAATCTTTATTTAAAAAATTAATTTCTTCCTACAAGGTAAAAGCTAAAGTGAAGGTAAAGATGGTTTGAATATAAAGAGATTGCCATGGTAGAGAAGAGACAACAAAGCAAATTTGTGTGTATGATATTACTGAAGGACTTGGCTATAATGGAGTTCCTACCTATTGAATAGCATTTCTCTTGAAATTTTAGACAGTGAATTTAATACAAGTTATATGTGCTTATGTTGATATCGATTATGTGCCATTTCAGATGTGGAATTAATAAGAAGGCATTGAATAATCTTTGGAAAAAAAAAAGTTGAGATAGCTGTATGGTTTTGATGTTTTAATGGGAAGAAAGGTTGCTTCCTAGCTTATTGGACACGGATACTGGTATGGGCCTTTGGATGCATCTCAATACACCCATATGTTACGGTTGGCACAGAAAAGCTTTTTGATTGTTGGAAACTGGAGCTACTTAAGAGAACACTACTTTCAGAACTGATACTCTTTCAAATGAGACCACGGTTTTAAATACACTTAAAACACTAGAGTCTTGCGGTTCCTCTCATTGGAGAGGGGTGTGGGAAAAAAGGGATTTACAAGTGCTTGCAGAGTTGCCTTTGGGAATAATGCTTCTTCCATGTTGCTGTATGTGGGATTTTTTTTTAAATCCATGGAGGACGGTGTCCACCAATCTCTATGCTTACCCAGCATTGCCCACAAGAATGTTGCTGTTGTTGCCTATCCTTCCTATGCCCTACCTTGTATCTACACGTTGGAGTAAAGCTCTGCAGAAATCAGTGCTGACAGAATTGGTATTGATTTCCTTGGGCATGCTTGCTGCTGACTATTGTGTAAAGTGGATCTTCTTTCTACTCACTGCATCCCTTTTAAGCATAGGGAATGCTAATGCTGCAGTTTTTCCCACAGAAGGGTTCCTTAATCCTGGGCCTTCATGGAGAGGGACATTATGTTGACTTCATTCTTCTGGCATGAAATTTCTATTGTTTTATATTTATTGTTTATATTTAATTGAAGGAAAGGGTTGATTATGTTCATCAGATGGATTTTTGTATGTCTTGCTTCCAGATCATCATACCTGACACCTTTACTCCAACTTGTGTCTTGTGTGTCTTTCCTTGCATGAAGTAATTTCTTTGCTCTTTCATCTACTTTACAACAGCTAAAATATTTTTTATAATAATATTATTTTGTTCTGTTTAACATTTGCTATAATCTTCTCTGTAGAGCAATAATTGGGGCCAGGGGGAAGTCTGGAAGGTGTAAAAGGGAAACAACCCATAAACAAAACAATGCAATTGATTGGGAAAGATACACAAGGGTGGTTTTGACTTAGGGGGAGGATTCTTTTCAGTACTGGCTTTTATCCTTCCTAAGAATTAAAATAAATGCTCTATTGTAATAAATCCTATTTGTGAGATTTTGATGTCTCCTACATTGGTAATACTGATACCTTTATAGTTAGGTAAAGAAAGACATCTGTATTTAGGACTTTTTTTTAAATACCATGTGAAAAAAGTTTAGACAGCCTTATATATGTATAGAGTGAGAAATTTTTTGTTTCTCTTTTACTGTTCTTGGAACTATACATTTTAATCTGTATTTTCTTGTCAACCTTAATATGCAATTTATAGGCATATGATGTAGATATAGTCCCTAACTACTGATAATATTCAGTAGACTGCTTTCTGTGGAACTTCACTATAGTGGTCAGAATAATGTAATATGGCCAGGTTGTGGGATTAGGCCTGAATGCCTCAGAAATGCTGAGTCACTAGAAGGAGAGGGTGAGACTAGAGGAAATGGTGTGCATGTGGGAAGAAAGAGGTAAAGTTGGAGAAATATAATTATGTAAAATTATTTAAGATATTTTTTAAAAGTCATGTCCCAAAAGTAAGGATCTGCAACCTTCTTCATGAAATGTTGGTAGAAATGAAACACTGGAGACAAAACAGTGTACCAGAGAGTAGAAAAATGTAAATAATAAGTTACTTTTTTAGCACTGATTCTCTCTATCCCCTGTTTGGTGAAATGCCATCATAGTGAGAAGGTGTATGTGATCAAGACCCTCTCTCATTCCTTCTTCTTGGAAAAACCTTGTAATCACTGTTAAAAGAAAGAAATGTTCACCATATTTTTAACAGAGTGATCTATCTCCAAGGGGGACAGAGTTCTAGTATATACTCTATTTTAGCTTTGTGCTCTTAAAAAAAAGCAGATTTTAAGTACTCGATGCTTGAAGATTCCAAAATCTATATACCTATTTCCTCATAGTTGAATTAAGGCTAGCTGGTTTTGAGTTCCTCTGAAGTTATTTTTAGTTCAAACTGCTCAAAAATGAGCATCTGTTTATAAAAACACACTGAAGAAGCTCACAGGAATCCTTAAACTTGATGAAGAGGTCTGAGTCACCTGTGTTCTGTCTTTTTAAACTTCTTCATCTGGAGGTAGTGTTTTGAAGGAACTGATAATCACTTTATTGAACCAGATGACTGCTTTGGTTCACTTTTACAGGCTACCTACGCAAGATTTTTAGGGGCTAGCAGGAAGACTGCATGGGGCACAACTTGTCACAAAAGGCTAGGAGCAAGTCCTTACGGTGGGCAGCAGAGGGAAAAATCTTGCAAAGCAAGGTGTGATCTGAACATAATAGGATTGCTGGAGAAACACGGCTCAGGGCAACCTTAGCAAATTTTGAGTGGAAAACAGCTCCAACTGGATGCATATGAAGGAAGACTGTATCTGCTGGACAGTTTCTGAATCATAAGTTTTCAGGAGCTGTAAAGAAGCCATCTCTTCATGCATAATTATAAGCTGCTAATGTAATTTTGGGGAAGAGAGAGGTGTTAGAAAAACTGTTTTGCAAATCCTAAAGAGGAAAAAAGAAGAGTACTTTTGACTATGAAGATGTTCCACCTTGCCACAGAAAGTCTGATTTATTTTGAGCTGTTTTTCATGGGGTGGAACTCCAGGTGTTTCTGATCAGGTCAGCTGTTTGTCATTTACAGAAAGAAAATACTCCTGCCAGGTGAATGCAATAATTGTTGCTATGTTCCACCTTGCCACAGAAAGTCTGATTTATTTTGAGCTGTTTTTCATGGGGTGGAACTCCAGGTGTTTCTGATCAGGTCAGCTGTTTGTCATTTACAGAAAGAAAATACTCCTGCCAGGTGAATGCAATAATTTTTGTTATGTTGCCTTGCTTTAAAGATTGGGATACAGTGCTGTCTTAGTCCTGTATGTAATTTTAGTATGTTGCATATGAAAGTTGAGTAGGAAAGCATCCTTAAGATGAAGGAAAACAACTGTTTGCCATTGCAAAAGAAGCAGTATTGAAGAAAAAGCAGGTACTGTTTTGCAAAAGACCAAAGGTCACAATTGGTAAACTCTTAAGAGGTGGCATCATGTGAATTCCTACTAAAATCCAGATAAAAATCCTATGTACTACTTAGTCTTCCCTTTACTTGCCTATTTTAGGCCAGGTTTTCACTTTTAATCCTCATGTAGTGAAAACTGGTCAAAATAATGAAGTTTGTTACTTATATATGTTAGATTGTTGAAGAATCTTTGTAGTATTCTAGCTGGCTTTGTCTTTTTTTTTTTCCCCCTCTGATCTTTCTGTGGTGCAGCTTCAGTTTACACTATTTGTAAATGGAAGATTGTGTGTACTTTGTATTTTTTTCTATTCTATATTTAATTTATATTAATGCCAAAGGCTTATCTTGACTCTGTGTCTTCAGTAGTTACTAACAGGAGGATTGAAATTGGTCTTCCTATCTTTAGCTTCTGGGAGTAGGAGATTTTCCTTGGAGTTGCCAACTTCAGCTAGATCTAGATCTTTGTTTCTTAGCTTAAATGTGGGTCGTGGTATTTCTACAACTTTAAAAATTCTTCTTTTTTAAAAATGTATTTCTGGGTCCTCTCATGAGCTTCACAGAATAACCTATAAAAGGTTTCAGTTCCTAAGTGTTAGGTAGCACAACACTTGTACTTGCTATGCCTCATTCTGAAATAAAAATAAATTAAGTTTATAGGTTTTCTAGCGTTTGTGGGAAGTTGGGTACTGCAGGGAAGTGCCCAAGGTAGGGATGCACTACTTTGTAGAGTCTTGTTAATAAAACATCAAGAGGGATATGGCTTTGGAGGCCAGTGAAACTACAGAAGGGTATCTAAGTATTGTCATTTTGGGAGAGAATGGTGAGTTCTGGCCCCTGGGGTTAGATGCACAACAGTAGGATTGCTTCCAGAGGCAGAACTGGGTCTTTTTTCACATGCCCACAACCTTTCTTTCAAAGAACAGTCTTCAAGGCTTGGGATCAAGTAACATCAAAGTAACTCCTCTATTGTTAAAGTCCAGAGACAAATTGTTAACAGGAGGTTTGCTGAAAGGCTGCATGTTTTAAACATAAGTTTTCACAGGCTGCTGGGATACTTATATATTCTGTTTCAATCTGAAATGCTTTATTTCCAGGGAGTAGTGGAAGGTTGTCTTGGCGGATGTGCCACGCAGTAGAATGTAACCAAATCCTAAAAGAGGGAATGGTTTCTGTATGGGGCCTGAGGATAGGCCAGCAAGCTAAAAGCAGGATAAATAGCTAATATATAGTAAGTCACATTGATTTGTGACAAAACTTATGCTATTATTAGAATGAAGGTCTAGAGCAAAATAAAACGTTTTAATGCTGTAAAATCCATCTAAATCTGACTTACATTTCTATTTCCATAATGGGAGTGATGAAACCCCTTGCTCAGCTTCTAAACTGAGAGAGGTAGCTTTTGGCCAGTATTTTAGTCAGCAGAACTGGATGCAAAAATAGATTTCTAAAAGCAGTGAACTTGTCCTTTGAAGACTGTATCTGTATGAACATAGCAAGAGACCCATAGCTACTATCAGTCAGTTAAATAATGCTGTTACTTTAGTTTAAAGACTTGTGACAGAACTTAGTATTTTTGAAGGGATAACACATTATTGCATTTGGCATAGTTTTACTGTGAAGAAAGTAAAACCAATATAGTAGTTTATTTTTGGTGATGATGATTGTAAATTTCCCGAAAGTCTGAAAAAAATTAATTATGGACCAATGATGCCCAAATATGATAATGAAAGCATTCAAGTTATGACATAGATCAGTAGAACTGAGATTCCAGTTACACCCACTTTTATCTTGAAACTTATTGTAACCTAATGACTGATTTGAAAGAAACTGGAGTTCTTTATATGTATGGATTTTTAGCTTGGAAAAAACCCTGAGAGCTACTTCTTTACATAAGGAGCTACAGTACTCTTAGAATGTCCCCAGTACGAGGAATCTCTTATTACAGTGACTACACCAGTAATTTGAGCTTCCAGAACAGGGAAAAAACAAAACCTTTTTTTTTTTTTTTTCCTAAAATTTGGGCGTGGGGACAGAAAGAATTTGAAAGATTCAGACCTGTCTTCAACCCACATCTCTATACATCATCAGTAAGTCTTTGCTGAAGAAAAACTTTATATAATTTTGGAGTTTTGCCGTTGGAATAGGTTATAGCTGTCAAAACAGGAACGTCTGCAGAGGTTTTTAGATGATAAGCAAAGGAAGGTGGTCTCCTCTTTATGTAAATAAAGAATACTTATGCAGGTGTGAGCATATGCATGTGTACAAGTCGTGCAAGAAGATGATGTTTACTATTTTTCCTGCAAAAATAGATATATTCTTCAAAATATGTTCTGATCTACATTATATTCTTGTTTGAATTTGTATTTCTGTGCCAATGAGAAAAACACTGTATTTCAGATTATACTTCAGGTATTTGTATTACACAGTAGCTGATGAGAGAATACAGTGAAATTATAAGGTGGATAACAGAATTGCAGATACTTTTCTGAAATATTTCCTCTCATCGTTGTGGTACATGATGGGTGTAAAGCTTAAAACACCTGGTGATAACTCACCGGTAGCTTTCTATGCTAATTTATTGCAGGAAAATCAACAGTTTCAGGGTTAGCCATTTAGTCTCATTACCTTCAGCTGGTTTCCGGCTTATGACTTTTGGGGATGGTTATCTGTTGTTAAACTGGTTTAAGATAATCTGTATTTGCTGTAGCAGTAGTGTATGGCATTCACCTGAATTCAAAACAGTGGTTTTGCTAAACTGCAGGGATTTAAAATCCAGTGTTCTTTTTGTAACTAATGGTTTCAGCTGAGTTTGGTGGAGAACATGCCCTGCTGCAGGGCATCAAATTAGTGTCAGCTGCTTTGCAGCAATTGCTTTTGTGTACAGGCTGCATCTGTTAGTGAGTCACACTAATAGATAGCAAGTAGTGTTTTTATACACAGAAGTAGTTGTTTTCAGAAATAGCAATGTTGCTATATGTAATTCTACAAGATGAAGGGGTTTTATGATACTGCAGACCAAGAATACAAATTACTTTTAATAATTTGAAATTGCAGAAAGATAAAGAATATGTGGTTGATGGCTTAGAAACTTGAAGGATGGTACACAGGTATCATGGAATGGGCTTGATTGGACAATAGAAAAGCTCTAGCAGATCAGACTAGTCATCCATCTAGCTGTCACTAGAATCAGTAGCTGATGCCTAGGGAGAGATTTCTCATGTTTCAGAGTGATCTTAAAGGAATAGTTCTTGCCCTTGTAAATTTTGCATAGTTAGCACTGAAATCTTGTTTGTGGCATATATATGAAGACACATCATTTTAGATAAATGTTAAATGTGGAGGAGATTCAAAGCAGTAGCCTGTGTAACTCTTAAGTGGAATCTTTGTGACATAAAACCAATTGTAGCCCTTTTTCTGCAACAAATTTTCATGCTTTTAAAAGAAATGAAATTAATATATGTGTGTTTTGAAAACATAATAAGGTTTTTGTCATGAACAGGTGCTTGGAAAGCTCCTTGTGACACTTGTTCCTTGATTTCACTCTGAAAAAAAAATGGAGCTGGGGTTGAAAAGCCTCTCCTACAAGGCATGTGTTTAACCTGACATTCCCCTTTTTTTTTTCTTTTTCTTTTTTCTCTTTTAAGTATATATGCTAGCAGAGTCTCTCTGATCATGCCACCTGTTTGTATTTATACTTAAACTGTTTTGCTCTGCTGATTCAAAGCAGCTGTAAACTCAGTTCTGCCAGTCCAGTGTTAGCAAATTGGTGAGCTGGTGAGGCAACAATATACATTTACCAAAAGTAGAACAGAGAGAAAGCTTAATACTGGTTTGCTTCTATATTATTTTAGCTATCGGGTAGGAATATTATTTTTTAAATTCGTGTTCAGAGTGATTGTATTTTTTTAATAAACAAAACCAGGCTTTAGCTAAGATTGTTTAATGGCATTAAAGGTATTTAAAATATTTTGTAAGTGCATGACTTTTATTTTTAAAAAAAGAAGCTTGATAACGAAGCTCTGTGACCCTGTTGAAAGGGAGATGATAATTCTGGCAGCAAAGAATGATAAAGTAATATGTGAAATGTCACAGCTGATTTTAGTCACAATAGCAACTTTAAAAAAATTATATTGAAGAATTTTCTGAAAGCTGATGAATAACTTTGCTAAGAAAGAAGATGAAAATCAGTGCTGCTTTGTGTAGTGCAAGAATGGAAGAGAAGCATAAAGAGTTTATCCTTTGTGGAGAAATTTCCAAAGGAGAACAGAACTGTGGGCCATAAAAGCTAACCTTCATACTATTTAAGTTATGCAGTAAACTAGCTAGAACTTGGTATATTTTTCTGTGCCATACCTGAAGTTTAATTGTGGTGTTTAATAAAAAATAAGGGTTTTTTTGTCTTTTGAATAAAGGGCTTAGTCATAGTATTCCAACTTTATGTAATTATTAATACTGTATCAAATTACTGTATAAGTAAGCATGATTTGATTAGAACATTATCAGGAAAGATGCTATGAAGTTTAGATCTAATCTCTTCAACCCTGCTGGAACAGTGTCTTCACAAAAAGAAATTCTTGGATCATCTCTTATCTTCTCCTTATTTTTCTAGAAAACAGATAAGCATGTTTTAAATGTCTTTGGCTACAGTTGTAACAGTATAGAGGAAAATCGAGAATACAGTTTATCTGACAAGAATAAATATCCTGAAAGTTAAACTGAACTCCCTGTGCAAGACAAGCTAATGTTGATTTGTTGTATGTTGACCAGCATCAGTATTTATACCGGTTTAGCTACAGTGCCAAGTACAAAGCCATTAATTGTGAAGGGATTACTTTGAAGGAGTTTTTCATAATGTGTAATATGAGCCTTGCCATGATTTTCGTATTTGAAAGTGTGTATTGCAAATGCTTTAATTATTTCAGCCTTTTAAAGGGAATGATTGCAATAACTTAATTAAAAGAACAGTATACCACATTTCTTATGCTTTTGTTACATAGCCATCTGGTTATGGCAAAATATAGACATTTGTGTGAAACTTTTTTCTCTTTTCTTTTTTTTCTTTTTGTGAGGAATGAGTGTGTATTTGAGCACATGCTTTTCAGGTATCATTTGCTTCTCTCTAAAAAAGGAAAATCCTTTTGAATCAGGATTTGGTACAAGGGCAAAAGTTTTCATATGCCCGTGAGATTCATGAAAATAAACATGTTTTCCATAACTTTATTTCTCACAGTCACATTTGCTGTATATAAAACTCAGTGAATGTTTTGACAATGGTGTGTTTCTGTTTACAGGCTGTACATCTGGCCCAGGCAAGTTTCCAGATTGAGGCCTTTGGCTCTAAATTCATCCTTGACCTCACCTTGAATAAGTAAGTGTGTGATTTGAGGTTTCTTTCACTCCTGCTCTTATCATCTTATGGTACAAGGTCATGGCATGTAATCTTCCAAGATCTGTTGAAAAAAGGTGCTGTTATCCAAGTTTATTAATACAAAACAGCATTTAACATTTTTTACGTGAGGTAACAGTAACCCTTGCTGATACTCATAAAGTAGATACCCTTAACATTTTATTGTTCATGGTAAAATAAATTATGATAGATGGAGAAATTCCAGTACTGGTATTGTTTGCAAAGTGTGGATTTTCTTGTGCTTTTTTTTTTACTAATTGATGAATTATCATGAAATGTTTTAGTTGCTCAAGTCAGTGTGTAGGAATACTGTAAATATTTGTATGAATGGCTCATCTTTACTGATCTGGAAAACATGCTATTGTCACTGCAGTCATGAAGTTCCTAATGAGATGGGAATCCTAATGGTGTGGCTGCACTAAAAGGTGCAGCTGGAGTCTGTTTGCCTGTAAGACAGACAATTTTACATGATTGTCGAGTCTAGAAGAGCTGACTTGTAATAGAGGGCAGTGGTGGTTAGTTGTTTATATCCTACATGCTTTTATATCACTGTGAAAGGTATGGAACTATGATTTTCTAAAAATTGTAATAATGAGTTTTTTTGCCACTGGAAAGTTTAAGAATAAGGCAGAAGTATAAAATTCATGCTAAATACTGAACAGGTAAAATGTAATACTCAAAAGTGCATTTGCCCCTTCTATGGCCCTTGAGACTTTTAGCATGCTTAAGAAAGGAGAAACGAATTTACAGAAACAATTGCATACTGATTTTAAAAAGCATTTCTTTGGTCTTGAGGTTCATATGTCGTCTTTTTTTGGTCTTAAACGGTCATATAAGGGAAGTTTGGTTAGGGATAGAGGCAAACTTATTAAATCTAATAGCTTTTTGAAGCAGCAAGTTATGAATTTATAAAATTTGCAGAACTTTTATTTGTGTATTTTGCTTCTTAACTGCTAATTATCAGACATTTTGCCGTAAAGTGAACTGGAAACATTTTCCTTCATCCATGCATAATTTTGAAGTTAGGTTGCTCTTGCATTTTCATCTTTCAAAATGTTATGTGAAGTCTTGAGTGTCTGGCAAAAGATGAATTATTGCGAAGGCTGGGAATGTCACACGGAATTGAAGGACAAAGAAAGCTCGAAGGTAACTGGGTGTTCTCTAGGCTCTGGAAGGATTACAGTGTAGTGCAAGACTGTTGTTTTATAAAGGTTGGACCTGAGCATAGTAATCCCAGTGGATAATCATGACATATTTGTGAATGGAGCTGATAATTAGGGCCATTTAAGCTACAGAGAATTCCTCCTCTTGGTCTGCTTTCCACTGCTCCTGTCTGCACATCCAGTGAGTAGTGAGAGAGAGCGAGCACACATTCCCAAGGTGGCACTGTAGGTAGGGTATGGCTGGTCACACAGACAGTCACAAAGAAAAAACATTGCCTTTATTGGCATCACATAAACATGCTGACAGCACTTAGGTGAGTCAGATGAAAACAGGCTCATGAGGTTCTTCTGCAGCTGATGAGAACTGAAAATTTGCTGGTGAAAGGTACGTCAGCCCTCTCCTAATTCACGGGCAGGCCAACATTTACTGACACAAATGTTAACACAGGCTTTAAGTTCATCCAATATTGATGCCTAGGCTTGAGGTCTCTTATGTGGCCACTGTCTCAGACCTTAGTCTTTCCAGATACAGGTCTCCCTATAGTTGTTGACTGACTCTCAAGTTTTCTTGCAGATCACGCCTATGCAGGATAGAGAGCAAAGCCACAAAGGGAGTATTACAAGTAGAGCTGAACATAGGACAGACAGCAGTGATCGGGGCAGGACTGTGCCAAACAAGCCGACTGTCTTGCAGCTTACACTAGTGAGACTCCTGTTTAGGCCACTTCCTCTCCATTTTCTGGCACTTATTCTGTCCTGGTTCACCTTCTCTACCCTTGGCACATTCCCTGAATGTTCCATAAAAATGATTGCACATATCCACAAGTCCAGGCAGACATCCTGAGATAAGTTTGTTCCTTCCCAGGAGACAAATGATGCTGTTTACCACTTCTTATCTGTTCTAAAGTTCCGGCTGAACCTCTTCAAGACCATGCCTGAGTGGCTTCTTCCATGGCCCATCGGTCAGTGGCCTAACAGAGATCATAAAGAAGACCAGGACTCTTATCTCCCATTTATTAGGATTTGGTTGCATTTCCTGTCTGAGTCTCATGCTGAATGGCTATTATCCAAATGACATCACAAACCTATGACATTCCCCATATCCTTGCAATGTTCCCCCTTATCCACTCTTGCTGTTTGTCCTTGCTTATTTTTAACAGCAAATGGTTCATAAGTAAAAGTACGGATTTTTTTAAATTGTGGCTGCTTTCTCAGTAATCAAGAAATGCAGTGCCTATCACTTCAGAAAGAGAGAGGGAGCTTACTTGCTGTGCAGCTTAGCTGAAGAAGTTCTGCTCTTGTGCTATCAGGAGTGTTCTTACTGCCTATATATAAGGTGCAGGGTGTTCAGATGCCTTACTGATATCCCTACTGCTTGCCTCTTTATACATTAGGTTTTCTCCTAGCTTCCTAAGTGGTTTTTGACTCATAAACATTTGACTCTGGTTCTGCTCCAGAAAATGACTTCAAAAACCTGTCCTACTTCTTGACTGGACATAGTACTCTAAAACTGTAAGTCATAAAACTTGTAACATAAATTGTAAATACCCATAGACAATGACTGGAAAAAGACCCATTCTTGCATTTCAGTTATGTTTATGTGTTCAGCAAAAAGCAGCATTTTGCTACTATGCTGGGTTTTAGTTGGCGTGCTGGTACTGCTAATGCCTAGTCAGAAGCAAAGGCAGAACCACTGGGAATACCCTTCTATATGATGAATACATATTCATATCAGTTGCTCTAAGGTGAGTTAATGCCACTTACGCTGTATGTATTCTGTGCATTTTGGTTTTGTTCCAGTCGTTTTTTTGAATGTTCTACAAGTAATTAAAGCTAAAATCGAGGATGTTTGTTGCATACAAACAGGTTCTAGTTTTTAGTTTTCTTTACCTCTGTTGGAAACCGTGTGACTGCCTACCTTCTATGTTGCAGATGCTCTTTTTTTCACAGGAAATATTATAACTTGACAGTGAAGAGAATTGGATAATCAATTTGATTAATAACTGTCAAGATTTTGTAAGAAGAACAGGTGGCAGTCTGAAAGTTTATGGAGCATGTTACTAGAAAATTTTACTTTGTTTTCCGTTTTGCCATGGTTCAATGGCACAAACAGCTTGAAGGAAATAAGAGCCTCTCAAGCCCTTGAATCCAGTGTGCAGAGACAATTAATATGTAAGATTTGTATGGAGTTTGAATGGGTAACCAACTTTGCAGTTGCACAAGGTCTAAACCAGATGAAGTATAGTTTGTTATCCTAAAAGTGTTTTTTGGTAGCTTTTTTGGCAAGGAGATTTGGAAAAAGATCTATTTTGAACTCCTTAGCAAGGTGGGTTACTCTGAAATTTTAGACATCTTACCCCTCGCTACACCTAAATATTTGAATAGTTTCAGGCTGTCAGTGTGATGCCAGTTATGACAATGCAGATATGTTGATTGTGGAAATAATTTGATGCAAAAAGTAATAGTTTTTCTAATCTGTAATGGATTAAATAATGTTTTTAGTTAATTCTCATAGTATGAAAATGGAAGATTGTAGGGCACTAGTAGGGTAACAATCCCATTTGAGAAGTTAGACTTATAATTCAGCTATGATTGTCTGCCCAAACTCAGTAAATTGCCCATGCAATGAGTAACATGTAGCATTGTCATAAAACACAATTTATATAAAAAGCCTTTAAAAGTGTTCACTTATTTCAGTACATTCACTTTTGTCTTCAAACAACAGTGTTGTAACATTGTATTTGGGTAATCAATGATCCTAGTGTATCTGCCAGGTTCTTATTTTATATTGATGCATTATTTACACAAACAAATGTTTGCAAGCTGCTAGCAAATTAGATTTTAATGATCTCATTTCCAGCAGCATGTAAAAGGCTTTCAACTTGCTGTTCTGCTCAAAGAGAAGAGTTTTTGCAGGTAACTTTTAATGTCCTGCTTAAAGGTAGCAGGTTTTATGTTCTGGTGTAGTATTAAAATACATTAAAGAGCACCACTACCAAAAGCAGTGAATTAAAAATGTCTTCTTGCTGCTTTTTTAGTGAGGAGGGAAGTCGGCTGTATTTTCTGGCAGTTTGCAGCCATGGTCTAGTACCAGCCTCTAAATGAAGAGGTCTCCACCAGCATAGGGGGCTGAGGCCATACTGGAACCTTCACCCATTGGGACTGTGGTGGCTGAGACACATCCAAGGATAGGGAATTAGTTAACTGAGCTGGACAGAAACAGAAGGTAAAACCCAAAGGTAAA
The DNA here is from genome assembly GCA_013398955.1 of Callaeas wilsoni. Taxonomy (NCBI): domain Eukaryota; kingdom Metazoa; phylum Chordata; class Aves; order Passeriformes; family Callaeidae; genus Callaeas; species Callaeas wilsoni. The sequence continues at coordinate 200,290 of VWPU01015442.1, read as the reverse complement.
AATTTCTTTCCCTTCCTCCCGATATCTTTCCTCAGCATTTAGGATTCTGGGGGAAGGGAAGAAAAAAACCACCAAAATCAGTCTATATTTTTTAGCTTTTCCTTCTTTTCTCTGTAGAAGTCCATCTTTACCAGGAAGCTTCATTTCCAGGAAAATGGATTTCTTTTCAATGAAGATATCATATGAAAAGTATTTGGCGTCTTTGACGAACTGAAAAAACCCAATCCCACTGCATTTGACCGTAACATGACTTAAAGATTTGAGACATTAAACTATGATGACTATTGTGGAAAGTCAGTTTCTTTTGTGAAGTGCAGCCAACATTACAGCAAATTTTATCTAATAGTTTAAACCATATAATTGGTGTTTATTCTTTGTGGTGCATGTTTCTGTAGGACTGAATTAACTTGAGAATGGTCCCAGAGGAGGCTACAATGTTAGCCTAATTTAAAAAATAGTAGGGCAGTAATTGAATTATTTGAGAAATGACGTGATTCTTGGGGGTTTTTCATAATTCTTTTTTAATGAAAACGGGAAAACTAGTCACAATTTTTCAGAAGGAAACTTTGGGTATTTATGATGTTTTCTTAAATAAACACTTAAACATTTAGGCTATTAAATGGATCCTGCATGATACACAAGCTAAATTAAATGTGATAAGAGTACTGTGAAAAGTTTAACTCTAGTCAGCTGTGAAAAATTTGTTACAGATGAAATGTGAGGAACTCAGTGTTAGGATTTTACAGCAATGTGTGTGCCCTCCTGTAACTGCAGTCTTGAATTTCTCAGCTATAGATAACAGAGCTTTACTTCCAGAGCTGGAGGCGACCTATTAAAAGTTATCATTTGTCTCAGTGGGCATTTCATGTGCAAAGTCTTAGAGACAGATGTGAAAACCTCTCACCACCCTCACAGTAAAAAGTTCCTTCCGTATATCTAAATCTATAATTTTTCAGTTTAAAGCCATTTCCCCTTGCCCTATCTCTACACACCCTTGTAAAAAGTACCACTTGTCAAACCATTTGCTTGTGGAGTGAAAACCTCATTCTGTGCACTCCTGATCCTGGATTTAATTAAGTGTGGATCTCTCAACCATCTGAACACGATTTTGAATGTCTGTCAGCTGAGATGCAACCACAGCCATTGGTTTGGTGGATTGTTAGGGTCAGCAAGCCTTGGGAGAGCAAATACACATCTGTAATGATATGACAATGCTGTAAAACTCCGTGTGGCAGGATGAGGATGTTGGCTGCCTTCTCCTTCCCATGTAACAATTTCTGGTATCAGATGCAGGAGGAGGTTTGAAAGAAGTTGCTTCTCACAAAAATAAGTAAAGAGTAAATTTTGTTACAGGACGTTGTACATATTAAAGTATTTACAGGAACTAAAGAATTGGAAGAACTTACAGAAAAGAAATCTACTGAGAGCCATTGTAAACAATTATGCTAACTCTGGTTTATGAAATCCTGGTGTCACAGATCACTGGGTGCTAAGAAGCTCCCTGAAAGATTGCTACATGTGTAGCAATGTTTGCTGTGAGACAACCTGCTAAGCACCCGTGTGACTTCATGTGTCCTTTCTTAGGTTATGTTCTTACTCCCACATGTAACCACTGTACCCTGCAGTGGTGAAGAAAGCTTGTCTTTCCACTTTAGTAGGTGTTTCAATTGATTTCTGATACGGTCTAGGTTTGTCAATAGTGAGATCTTTATGTTGAAGTGAATTCCTGGCATCTCAGATTGTTTTGTAGGCAGACTGAAATCTTTGCATCTGGAGCTAGTGTAAAGCCTGTGTATGCCTGGCATGTGATTAAGTTCATCCAACAAGCCCCTAGGAGCCTCTGTAACTGAATTTAACTTGATTCAGTGACAGAGCTAAAGTTTCACAGTATAGTTCCACATGGAAGCATGGATTAAGGGAACCAAAATAAGCTTTGAATTTGCTGGAATGTACCTCTGATTCTGCTATAGTTGTTAATCTAACCTGAAGGTGCTCAAGTCAGCTCTCTGTAAGTATAAATAAGATTACTCCACTCTTTTTGGTATTAGAAATAAAATAATAATGGAGCCCCCCCCCCCCAATCTAGTTGGATTTTTCCTTCATGGGAAAGAGTTGTTTTAAATAGGAGTGTTACTATTAAACACAAAGTATCAGAACATCTGGCACATTCAGTGAAGTGTTTCAGAGGACAAGAAACAAGTTCCTCTTGTATCTAAAAAAATTTTCTTTAAATGAAAAAAGCTTTAGCAAATATGGTTACCATTGGATGAGACCATTCTGGCAAAGACAGGTGGCAATCCTCAATCTTACACTACAGGTTAATAAAATTCTCATGGATATGTTTTCCAAGCTGGTGAGGAAAGAAAAGGGATCAATTGAAAGGCAATATTGAATAAATTTGAACAGTTGTTTAAATGAAATTTTTATTTTGTCAATTGTTCTTCTAGGAAACTTCTGTCATAACAAATTGCGCTGAAGTGTTTTCCATGGCATAGAACTCATCTTCTGTCATATTGTCTAGCTGTTTCCATATCCTTGTGCAACAGCACTTTTTAAAGTGATACTATCTTCAGCACGATGATAAACGAAAATATGGTGGAAACTGACCAACATACTGTTAAAAAGCTGAAGAACTCTTCAAACTGCTGCTTTCAAAATGCTTGCTGAAGTAGCCAATGGAATACAGCATGTTCCATTCTCAGAGGGAGAGCTTCAGGGCATAGCTAGAGAAAGGATCGTGAATTTGTTTCCTGAACCCCCTTGAACTGACTCAGGGTTTCTTGCACTGAGAGAGGCAGACTGATCCAGAAAAAAATATGCAGTGTTTTCTGCAGGATTCTATATGAGTATTCTAAACTATTCTATTACATGCTTTCCTGTCAGTCTGTTTTGGAGACCTATTCTCCATTTGAGGATCACTTAGGCAATTCCAGTTTGTAAGTTTTGGTTAGGTCATCTTTTTTTCTGCCTCAAAGACAGATGAAGCAAAACCAAGCAACAATAGCAAGACCATGCAAGGAGTGATTTTTAAATAAGTGTACTGTTTACTGTTACAGAATCATTATGGTATTAATAGCAGAAGTGAGTGAGGACTTCCTTTGATTCCATAGTTATGAAAAAGTTAACGTATACATTTACATCATCAGTTTTTTCTGCTAATTACTTGTAAACACAATTGCTTGATCCACAGTATTGTGTTCTGATTTTTTAAAAGTCCTTTAAGATAATATGAGAAAAAGCAGTAAAACGTTGCTGTTTTAAAAAATAAGGAATATTAGCAGTATATTTATTCCTTGGAGACACTCTTGTCAGAGCTTCAAAGACAACAGCCAAGTAAAGACTAATGTAAATGCATACTAGAAATTTAATAAATTCCCATAAGGACAGTGAATTCAATGAAGTTTGTGAATATAATTGAAACTGTTAATATAAACAAAGCTGTAGATGGGCCTTGCATTAGATGACAGTGCCTTGATCATCTAACAAAATGCTGCAGCAAGGTCTCTGTTTTTCCCATCTTTATGTGCTACTAAACTATATCTGTCAAATGGACAAAAACATCTGATGGGTGTTCTGTTAAATAATTCAACTAAACCAGGTTGCTCAGAACTGGTGCTGAGCTTGAAACATTTCAGAATAGTTAATAAATTATTGCATGGTAATAGGTTAGTATAAAGATAATTTAAGAAATATGCAAGAAAGATAATTCTTGCTGTACTCTGATTTTCTGCAGGCTGTCTACTAGGTTCCTGGAAGCTAATTTCCTTACTTGTATATGAGATATCTTTTAGTCGTTTCATAGCCTTTTCCTACCGAAATCAATTTTCTTCATCAGGATAGTTAGATGCCAGCTGAGGTAAGCCACTTTTTACTCTGCAGCTCTCCTGCTAATGAAAACATCAGCAGTGAAGTATGTGCCAGGGAAGTGGATGTGAGTTCTTCAGAAAGCATCTGCTGCTCGCTTTAACAGCTGGCCTATGCCTTCAAAGGCAGCAGCTCCAGGGAATGGCATATCCCTTTGCTGCTTATTTTGCATTTCTCAGTGTAACTCAGATAGAAGAGCCAGGGAGCAGGACAGCTTAATAAGAACAATTATCTAAGACAAATAAGGCAGAGTGGAAGGAACTATAGAAAAGGACACGGCAGACAATTTATTTTGTCATGAGTCCATTCAACATGTAGTAACTTGATGTGTTCATTGTAAAGGATCATGCTAATGTGTCACTACCTAAATGGACTTCTGTCTGATGTGATCATGACTGACACTTGTTTCAGTTAAAGCTTGCACTGTTTCTGGTGCTCGTCATATTGAAAAACAAATTTGCTGTACTGGATGCATTTCTGCCCTAAGCAAAATGCGAATGGCTCAAAATGGATCAAAGGTGGCAAAACACAGTCCAGTGTAGATGAGATGCAAATGTATTTTCTGAAACTCAGGTCTGCCTTTCAGAGATAAATTTAGGCATTCTGTAAATGATAATGAAGGAAGAAGAGTTATTTTGTGCTGTGGAGACCTGTACTTTGTGCGTGAGTTCTGTTCCTTGTTCCTCAGGCAATTGTACTTCTATATGAGCTCTTAATCGGTGTATTCTAGGTCTTTCTTTTTGATGCCACTTGCATAAAGAACCCCATCACACCTCCTGGTGAAATTACAGTGCTCTTCTGTGTATGTCTTCTGTGTAGGAAAAAATATTTGAAAGATATTTTGGTTAATCATTCTTTATTTTTTCTTTTACTTTAATAATTTCTTATGTCTTTTGTCAGATTTGTCAGCATTAATAACAGGTAAAAGTTTTGGTAGGGGGAATTCACAGTAGCAGTTTTATGTGTATTTTTACATCTGTTGTTATTCTTGGAGTTTTAGCAAAACATAGAACAAACTTCCTTACCCTTCCTGTATTTTTGCAGCAGTAGTGGAACATTTTTGCTGAATTTTTCAGTCCTAGAGTACTCTCTGCAATATCACGTTTCTATACTAACTGTTTATAAGCACAGTTACAGATGTGTTTGTACTGATTTTGGTATGGATGTAGAGAACAGGACTTGGATTAGAGTTATTATAGAAGCAACTGGTTGTGTGTACTAGCAAAGCTGTATTGGGAAAAACCTGCAAACACACTGTTCCTCTCCCATTTCCCCCTCTTTCCCTGAATAAGATCAATGTTCTCTCAGATTAGCAGCATACATTGAAGGGTTTTGGAATGACTGCAAGCAAGGTGTTCTTCTGGATGTTTGCTAGTGTAGGCAGATACTTGAAATAAGAAAAAGTGATACAAAGTACCTGACAAAAATCAGGTACTTGCCAAGGTAGAGGCATACAGTTTAAGGAGCAGCTGACTGATCTATTTTTTTTTCAATCGAATGTTCAAAATTCTTGCTGTCTTGAGGGAAATATTAAGAGAAAGATGCCCTTTCATAATGTTGGTGATTATGTGTGGCAAGCTTGAAAACGTAATAATGACCAAAACTGGTGATAAACACCCCAGTCCAGCCTAGAAACAATTTTGTGAAACCCTGAAGTCTTATAAAAGATTTTCTACTCCACCTTCTAGGTGGCAGATACTGTGTTACGTTTGGCAAAAGGATCCTTCACAAATTAAAGGTGCATTTTGTTTATAGCATGGCATTTGGGAAGTATATCATGAACAACAGGCCTTAATTTTCTTTGGAGGGAATTTGTTCAGCATGGAGAATTTCATTGATGAGCGTTGTATCCTGCAGATCCCAAAGGTCCATCTTGGAGATGGCTGGCACCGGCTCTGTTGGACATGGGGGAAGCTCCTAGCAGCTTCTCCGAGAGCCACTCCTGCAGCCCCCCCCACTACCACAACCTTGCCACACAGACCCAACACATGTTGGAAAGTCAGCCATGAGAAAAGCGTAGAGTCTACTGGAAAAGTCTGCCTGCATCCTTGCTTTGTACTTGTAATATATGTGTGTATACTTAGAGGAGTTTTCCATCATTAGTATTCCATGTTAGATATCCTACCGTGTGTGACACTGTATCTGGACACCACTCAAATTGGGAATTCCTTGGCAGTTGGAAGTAATGAGAAGCTAAAGAATGGAAAAGGTTGGCATGATGAGGAAATCAACTAGGTTACAACAGAAGCTCAACCAAAATCCAAGAAAAGAGTACTAAATTCTGGAAAGATTCTGCAAAGGGTAGACTAAAGAAATTTTGAGCAGCTTTTATGTCACAGAAAATAGGATAAATCTGAGACAAATGCTGTAATTAAGCTACAGTTAGTTGTGAGTCAGTACCCACAGTGGGAAATCACTTCAAGTCTTAGGAGATGCAAAAAGCGCTAGAAAGAAGTTCTATAACTTAGATTAGATAGCATAGATAACTTAGAAAGATAGCATAGAAAGAAGTTCTGAGATCAGTCAAATAAGGTTACTAGAAGAGGACAGAAAAGAAGATGTGAAAGTGTGAGCTCGATTTGGCAACAGGTAAGTAAGTGCTGATCCAGGAATTAGTTTGAGGAAACCAGATGATCTCTTGTGAATTGAAGCAGAAGTGTCCGTAAAACTTGGAATCTGGTCAGGGCCCTATAACGTTGAACACAATTTCTGTGTTTAATCAGTCTCAGTGATTTTTTTGAATGCTTGTATTGTAATTACAGTTTTCAGTTTTCTTACTATGTCAGTTATTTGTAGCCTTGTCTGTACCATTCCCATCAAGTACTGAGAACAGTAGTCTTTATGCTTCATAACAAGTATGAAAAATGCAAAGAATAAAAGGACTTTATCAACACTCTAAACTTTAACTGTTTTGTATTATGTATGCTTTTTTAGAAGCTTCAATCTTGCCACGTTGAAGAAGTGAATATTTGCATTGTAGTCAAGCACTCACACTATTTATGCAGTATTTGTATTTTCTGCAGAAAGTTTATAACTTACTATGACACAAATAGAGAAAGTTAAAATTATTTTATACAACTGAATTTATTTTAAAATCTGCACTTAAAAATATGTAGATTTTTAATATTGCCTTCAAAGTGATGTTTAAGGCAAATTATGAGACTTCAGTAATTATTCAGGGCTATTAGCATTGGTTTTGCAGGCCCAGAGCACCCACAGTGTGCTGTCTCAGTTTCATGAGAAAGGGCTTCTAAGAGAACCACTGGTAACTGACTTCTGCAGGATGCTCTCTAATGAGGGCAGTGCCTGATAAATATGGCATGAAGAATTGATTTTATGAGCCCGGAGTCCCAGAGTTAAAGTGTTATCAGGATTGCTAATAGCTTAATCTGAGTTTGAGATACCCATTATCATAGGTTGGTTTTAGTCATGAATTCCCATCAGAGCTATTTTGCCACACAAGACTTCCATAACCATGTTTTTTATTTGTAGCAATGATATTTTTGTTTTGATGTATGTACCAGTATCAGACCTTTTAATGATTTTTTTTTTTCAGTTGTAAGGGTACATTAGAAGCTTCAAAAATGCTAAGAATTCTGGATTATATTAAGTAAAATGCTTATCTTGCATATTTGGTGGGGCCAGTTAACATCTTTAATTGCTTTGCTCTCCCGGGGCACTGTGCTGCAACCCTGATTGTAATTGACTTGTGAAGGGGGCACTGAAGTTATTGCAGGATGTTTACAGGTTGGCTAAGCCTAATTAAAAAAAAAATCTGAACTGTAAATTACATTATGGAAAATTTTTATGCTTCAGAAATTTTTCTTGCCAGGGTTAGGAAGAAAATACGAATGACAAAGGTATCTGAAAATAAAAAGTGAAAGTAAGGAAAGAGGTAGCATGCAGTGTGTTTTGGGTTTTGTGTTGTGTGTTTTCTTTTATGGCACATTACTGCTTTTGGGAAAAAAAAAGATTATTTGCAGTTTGTGAAAGTGATTATACACTCTTGTCTTCATAACAATGGTGTATTTACACTCTATTTACACTTTTAGATGAAATATAAAAGCTATTTGAAAATGGTGATGAACTAAACATACATTTACTGTCAGCAAGGAAAGTTCTAAAGCCAAGGGGTATTTTTTTTTTGCATATGTAGAAGGTTGGTAATCTAATTGTAAAGCTAAAATACAGGGGATTAGATTACAGAATGAAATTTGCCCTTCTGTACCACACATGGTACTTCCAGTGTACCATGAAACCATCTACTGAACACAAACTGCTGGATATTTTTAAAACTAATGTACAAGGAAAATAAGAATTGTTTGAAAATGCTAACAAAAACCCCCAAACCTACCCATAGCAGTAGAAAGAGTACTCAGGTTTTTCTCATCTTTATTTATTGTTTCTTTTACAGTGACTTGTTATCTTCCAATTATGTGGAGATTCACTATGAAGATGGAAAACCAAAATTTTCTAAGGTATTGTGCTCTTAAATTGTCTTTCTGAGAGAACAATGCCAATAAAATGTTAAAAAAAAGAGAGAAAAAAATGTTTTGCAAGACTTGAAAACATCAGAAGTGTTTTTCCACACATAGAAGATCACACTGTGATCTCATCTTGTATGGATATCTCAGTAATAGAAGAGGAATTGTATAAAAAAGGAAAGCTGTGTTTTGGGGTGAGGAGTAGTCATTTGTAGGTGGCAGTGGTGAAGATGATCCATTACTGCCAGGACAATTACATCTAGTAAAATACAGGAGGTGGAGGGCTTGAAGTCAACATCAGATTCATTACTTTTTTATGTGTTCTTAGCACAAAGTGCAAGGAGAAAGAGTAATGGTAATGTAAGACATTTAAACAAACCCAAAAATCTTGCAGTGAGTTTTCTTTGCAAGAATTAAACAACTGTGAAATGGAAAACGGAAGATTTAACTGAAACCTTAACCTCTGGAGTTATTACAAAATCAGCATATTGCTAGACATCCAATTAATTTGGTTTGTCAGACTAGCTCCCAAATTGAATTCAGTGCCATAGACTATTGATCCAAAGCCAGATGAAAGTTCTGCAAGGTAGTTCAACCCTAAGGGAACCAGATCAGTCTTTTTGTTTGTTGTAGTAACAAAATGAGGACTGGAAGGTTCCTAGGAAGATTATAAACTACCTTTTCAGGGAATTACTTTTTTCATATTTGGTAGAAATGCCAAAATATTTCTTGAAAACTTAGTATGTATGAATTATATCAGTATTTAGAGTGGAGGCAAGCAAGCATTCTACTTGTTTTCATGTCTTCAGAAAGTCTGGACTGTTGTTTGTCCAAGTATTAGATGTCTGGTTTATTGTTTTGCTCTTGCTGTAGAGAATCTCAAATAAAATAATACAATGCAGATTAGGGCAGAATTAAACAACTCTATAGCAATGTAATTACTGATATATGCTGTTTTGGTTTTTTCCACTGAAGAAGAAAAATAGTTTTATGTTACATACAAAGGAAGTTGTTTCATCAAGACTCAGTATTCTGCAGAATAGGCAAAAATGCTAAATGATGCAAGAAAACAATTCTCTCTGGCATTTAGACAGGCTCATGCAATTGTCAGCTGCAGCACTAGCATTGAGCACTGCGGTTGCTGAATCATGAATCTGACTGGAAAATTATATTAGAACTTCAGACTCAGCAAATGGGCTACCTTTGCATGCTGCAGTAACTTGATCCAAACTTCCTAGGGGATGTTTTCTGAATTGTTTTATTTAGAAGCAATAATGGAGCTCCTGAGGTCACGTTAATCTGTAAAAGGCTTCATTATAGATAATAAAAAAACCTCCAATTTGTCTAGGAGGTCAAATAAGGTCTGTATTCTGGTCTTTTGCAGTGTCTTATAACATTTTTCAGACCTAAGTAAAAAGTTGTTTTGTTTCCTGATGTAGAGCTAAAGAACTGAGATGTCACTGAAAAGTACTGTATTTTCTAGGAAGAGGTAGTTAATTACAAAAATGACCGAAGAACAAACAGCAATTTCTTTACTCAGATGATCACCTTTAAAGAAAAAAAATCTTGAAAAGCTTTGTGTGAGAAACATTATCAAATTACCTGTTAAAAAGCATGTTTTATGCATTCTCGCTGATGGAAGGGTAAACACAGAATGATTGCTTTCTGTGTAGTACTTTGATTTAATTATACACAATAACCTGTAAGGAATTTAAATCAGAATCTGAATAACTCATTAAATAAGATGCAAAATGGAAATAATGCTGTCATAGATAAAAAGCATTTACATTTTTTGTATCTTCTTGAGTTATAATAATTGCATAAAGAATGGGTTCAAATATGCATGTTGGAGTTCAGGAGACATGACACAAGAATTAAAAATATTTTTATGGTAAATAGTAAGTTTTTCAAACAATGGGTGAGAGACAACCACACTTCAGGGTTTTTAATAAAATTTTTTGAGAATACTTTTTTATCTTTAGTGTAGCCGAGCTTATTGCTGATAGACAGTAAAGACAGCTACTTAAATGAGGTAAATGTGTATTGTTAATGTGAGATTTTTTTTTGCATTGGTTTTAAGCAACAGACATTAAATCAAGATAATTTTGTGTGTGTGATTGTTTGTTTTTAAAAATTATTAGGGGGGAGAGCATTGTTACTACCATGGAAACATCAGAGGTGTCAAGGATTCCAAAGTTGCTCTTTCAACTTGTAATGGACTTCAGTAAGTGCGTGTTCTCATTTTTTAAACAAGCCTATAACTAATTATTATTATTGAATATTATCTCTTAATATGGGAGGAACTGAAACACTGCAGGCTCAAAGATTTTTTATGTTTTAAAATGCCAGAACCAGCTATGCCAAACTGCTAGCAATTTTTCTTAGTATCATTGGAATTAGTGTTTTGATGCCGTCTCATGAAACCTTTGAAAATAGTAAGTGCATGTAAATACTTGCCCAAATGACTTACTGTGGTAAAATATAAGCAAGAATTATATTTCAGCAGTTTGCATGCTCAGTATTCATGTATGATTCTGTCATAGAAAAATTGATGTTTTTGTTAGATTGTACAAGGAAAAAATGCAAGAAATTAGCATTAGTTACTGCTAAGTGTAACTCAGCTGTTGATTGTATTTTGCATGCTCAGGACTTCCATGTCTTAGGACTTCCTTTTTCCAAGGTCAAATCTTTACTCCATTTGGTACTTTATCATTGCACTGCCATTATATTTCATGTTAGTCCATTAAAATGTGCCAAATATCTTAAAAATCCCCAATTGCGGCTTTAGCTACATGTGGTGGTAATGAATATGTATTTAATATTGATCAGTTTTTCAGCCCTAAGTTTGGTTTTGTCGTATCAAAATTCATATCCTGGAGTCAAACTGATTGCCTTGTAATCCTAAATATAATTTCTTTCTCTCCATGTTCTAGTGGCATGTTTGAAGATAGTACTTATTTGTACTTGATAGAACCGATGGATCTGACCCACACTGCAGTAAGTTTATTTTTGTCTAATTTATTTGGTTTGGGAGAGTGCTCAAGGAATAGCAAATAAAAGTATTAGAATAAATCAATGAGTGATATGTCTCATGCATTCATATGAAAATGAAATGTATTTTAAAACACTTGATTTGAATTTGTTTAAGGTAGCAAATGTATAATTATGATTTTTCTCTGATTTTCTTTAATCTTTTGTTTCCTGCTTGCTGTTGATCATCTAGATGCTGAGAGCAGACAAATAAAACTATTTCCATAGCACTTGGTTATGGACTGTCAAAAAATGTTTCTCAATTTGCTCTAGTACTTGAACTAAAATGTTTATAAATTTATCTAAGGGATCTCTGGAACTCATTTGTACATTCCTCTCTAAATGGTTGCATCAGATTGCTCTTGGCCTACCTGGATTCCACAGAAAGTTTAATTAAGTAGATAATTGTCATCTGGGTATCTTACACTTTGTATGTCTTAAATCAGTGATCGTTGTACAGCTTAAATTATTGTGATCCAGCATATTCAGATAGAAGATTATGCTGGATCAGCATATAGGACTGCATTTATGCAAGTATTTTGCTATTACTGTTTTTGTATTTCATGTTTCACGTGTACAACCGCTTCTAAAACTTTAGCTGTTAAGACAGCTGACACAATTTCACAGACAGTAGTAAAACTAGGTATAATTCCAACTGCCAAGTGATTCGAGTATTTCAGTGATTTTCAGTGAAATGATTTTGCAACACTGAGACAGAGAATTCTTAAGGTTTGCATTCTGCTTGGTCTGTAGGATATATTGCAGATGCTGTGCCCCAGTTCTCAGACTTGTCTCGCTCTAGTGTGTATATGACAGTATATGTATAGTATGTGACAAATAATTAATGCTGCAAACCAGCACATTGTAGTGACTGGAAAGCTGAAATTAGAGTCTGAATAAAGATCTGTAAAATCATTGGTCAATACTGTCAAAGAAACTGGATCAACGTTCAGAGGATTTGGGCAGTCAATTATTGGGCTATAAATGAAACTTCAGAGACATGGCAAAATATTACATCCAGAAGAATCAGTCCACCGAGGAACGACAGGACATGCTGTGTGTCTATGTTTGATGCAGCACATGTTCATAAAGGTTGTAATTCTGAAAACTGACAACACAGACACAGCAAATTCATGGAGATATTTATACAAGGAAGAAGAAAATTTGACTAAACTGTTTTCTTGCTTGGGTGAACAAAGGAAACCAGGATATCTCTCTGAGTGGTATTTCAGTAAAAATTGTAAGTAGAGCAAAAGTTCTGCTTCTAAAAGTGAGATACCCTTTTCCAACTCAAGGTTTGAAGTTGAACTCTAAATGATAAGAAAACAGATGGGATGCATAATTTTCTCAAAACTACTGAAAATAATACAGCTACAGAGAGCTTTCAGAGGCTTGTTTTTTGATTACAGTATGTGAGATAAATATCTTGAACACACAGTCTTCAGCATGTGCTTTATTCAGCTTGATTAATCTTAACTATAGTAGATATTATATAAAACTCTCTCCTTCCCTCCAAAATCTAGCAAATACATGCAGCATTGTCCTTCAGTGTGCTATGTATTTCTTATGGAAGTTACAGAACAGTAGCATCCTACCCTTTGAAAAGAATTGCTTGTTTTGGCAGGCTCTGCAGAGGAGGTGTTACGGAAGAAAAGAGTTGTTTCCTAAAGTAGATACTCAAATGTGATAATTTGGGATATGTCAGACTTCTAAAGAAAGTATGCATTAAAAATCCTGTCCTTTTAAAGTGTGGAATACACCAATAAAACAGGATGAAATAATCCTCTTAAAGATAGTGTATTGACTGGTTTCTTGCAATTTGCTGCAATTAGATAGGATTTTTTTCATAAATGGCAATACTTGCTTTTCATCTGTGGGAGGAAGATTTCAACCAGACTTTCTAATTTGATTTATTGGAATAAATGATCTGTGTTCTCTGATGCTTAAGGCTTTTAAAGGACTTTTTTAAGGTAATCTCAAAGACATCTGTGACACTTCAGTTTTGCAGACTGGTCAGTTTGCTGAAGCAGAGAGGCTCCATGATTTCCTCAGGACCCCAGAGAGATTGCTTCAAATTAGTACTAGCCCAAATTGGTACTCTAGTTGCTTGCATTTTATAGAAAAAATAATAAAAATTATAAATACTGAAAGGAGTGCCACATTTTTCACTTGATGTTATTAATTAGAAGAAAATTTCACATATTTTTCTTACCAGGAAAGTAAAAGTAGGCCACATATCATCCAAAGAACTTACGGAACACAAGCCTCCAAGCAGTTGCGGGACCTTGGTATGTTTTTGCTTATGGTATGAGTTTTTTAATATTGGAAATAATTGCATTTACAACTTGAAAAATTTGAATACTAGACTAGCAGTGTTTATAAAATTGCTGATTTTTTAGAAAATCTTGAAAAATAGATACTAACCTGACTTTTTTCACAATTATTGCAATGGAATTTAGATTTTTCAAAAAGCAGCTGTAAGATTTTCATCCACAGACCTGTATCTAGCTTTCCTCTGAAAATGACTAAATTTAATCAGTGATACTAATGTTATTGAGGCAACGAGATGGAAGAAAACTTCCATATTCTAAGCCCAGGTTACAATTTCTTCACGTCTCCTTGCAGGCTTTAAGATTTCTGAGTTGCTTGAGTTTTGATATATTTTATGTATTTTTAAAAATGAGCTTTTGAATAGTAAGGGTGGTTCTAATTCTGGTGATCTTAATCTATGTTTGGTTTGGACAGTGTACATAAGTAGTTTAAAATAATGCCATGGAATTCTTAAACTGTGATTTTTACAGAGACTGACTCTAGTTCTGAATGGCCCTTTCTGTCTGAACTGCAGTGGCTGAGGAGAAGGAGAAGAAAGAGAGCAGTAAGTATAACCCTGAGTTAAGACCATTTATAAACCCAAACTTACTAATTTCTGTGCTTTTGACGTCAAGAGAACATAGACTTTAGGAAACAAGTATTTTTAGAATCTTAATATTGTCACATAATACAATTATCAAATGAGAAAACAAGATTTTTCTTCAGAAGTAGAATATTTGGAAGAAAGTTCGTAAACTTTCTAAAGTGACAGCAATGTTATACATCAATTAAATCGAAATTTAGTAGTGGAAATGACTTCAGAATTTTAAGTTTTTTGTCTGCTTGAGAATAAAGAATAATTTTGAATGAACTCTTGCTACTTTGTAGATATCTGACTTTATTGTCACTTGGCTGATTAAGTAGGCTGATAAATCAAAAATCCAAATGAGGACACCCAGACCTGGATTATTGAGAGAACATAAGTGGGCAGTCCTCATGATCTTCATATGCATATGTATCAGTTAGGGGAATAATTGAGTTAAAGGAGATTAGTCTGTATTTCTTCAGAGCTGCACAATCCACACTGTATTTTTGAGGGTGCATATGTTTTTAGTAACTTCCTTCCTCATTAAATTTGTGGTGAATAATACATAATGAAAGGAGGAGGGAAGCAGTGGTGGTGTCTGCACTGAACCAAAAAGAATAGACCCTGAACATTCTTGATGATGTGGCTCAGATTCTCAGCCAGTGTCTAAGTTACTGGAGCTGTGATTCTTTACACTACTTGCATTTCTCACCCAGTTGTTTACTGGTTTACATACCCTTACACAATATATATTTAATATGTATATATAATAAAAATCAGCTGCAGCTATTTTTGCAAATCACTACATCTTCATGATTTCTCAAAGAATTTCTTTAATTCATCAGTTATCTCGTGGTGTCTTTGAAGAAATGAAATATCTGGAGCTCATGATAGTTAATGACCATAAAATGGTAAGTATATCAATTCAGAGAAAATCTTCCTTTTGGTGACAATTTGTAGACTGATGTACAGCACTGTGCTGCATCAGCTACTTTTGGGTCCAGGATTTCATTTATCAGCAGCTATTAACATTTGTACTGTAAGACACACTTCAGGCCATAATACCTAATGAAGCTTAATGTTAGCTAAGATTGTCTGTGGTAATTATATGTTCAAAATTAATCTGGAACATTTTAGTATCATATGGATAAATTAATATGCCCATAACCAACAAAGTAAAGCAACAAAACATTTATGCCCAGAACAAACACACTAAATGTTCAAAAATTACATCCTATCTTTGAATTTATATAGAAAGAGGTCAGAATTTGTTACTTAGAGTTTAGTTTTACTAATTTAAATTTTAATGCAGCAGAACACGTACACAAAACTCTGATTGTTCTTCCTAACTATTCCATACTTATAAACAGGAGTGATAATGAATTGCAAGGTAAGTTGGTTGATTCAGAAAGTGCTTGTCATTAAAAAAAGAAACAAAATGGATGGGGGGAGGAAAGCTCAATTTTTTCCCCTTTTTGTCTTGAGGAATGACTGGAAAAAGTCAGATTAAGTGACATTTGTTGTAAGCAAGACTTTTTTTTAAAATCAAATTCTGCTGATAAAATAGTTTTCACTTATTTTATTTGCAAGTAAAGAGCTTTTTGTCTCTCACCCTGCTGCAAGCCTCCCAGTGCTTTATGGAGTTGTGGGTTTTGTTGTCAACACTGAAGGATGGTGTTTAAGAGCAAGAAATAGAAGATATCAGAACAGGATGCAGTAATTCATACCTGTTCCTGTGCTGAATAGACAGAGAATGTACCCTTCCTTCATCTGTACAATAAATCATAGAAGTAGTCTATGCAAAAATAACCTATATTTTATCTGTGTTAATTTAGCACTATGGAGGGAATTTGAATGGGTGGAAAATGTAGGACAGAAATTTCTTGAGCTGTTTTAATTCGTAAAGCCACCTGGTAGGAAACGACTCTAAGAGTGTTCAGTCGTTAGTTGTTTAGCAGTGGAGCACAGTAACTGATGTTGTGCCCATTTTGTTGTCTTGTTTGATGTCTATGGTTGATGTTCCTTATGAAAATATTCCTATGTGTGTCTCTTTCCCCTGGCCTCTTGTATTCCAGACATGCTTAAAGGTGGTCACTCCACTTGTTACAGACACTGAGTGTTGTCTCCTCTCACACTTTATCTGTTAGAACTTTAGAGCACAAGATTTTTTGTGCTCTAAAGATTTTTTGCTTTATAGTTGTCAGTGACTTAGAAGCAGATAACAATTCTTTTCAAAGACTAGAACAGACATACTTAGGGAAGTGTTCACAGTTAGGAGTCACAGCCTGCCAGTCCAGGAGCTCGCTAAATGTACTGTCAAGGTTTTCTGCTTACCAGGAGAGGGCAGGTTTTCTCTGCAGCAAAGGTCTTCGTTGGCAGAAGTATCTTAAACTGCCTTGATTATTGTGTTAAATGGTTAATACTGTGTATTTTCACATTTCCTTTCCTCTAGCAATAAAGATATCTCAATGCATTTAATTAGGTTGTTGCACTTTTTACTGGTTTAGATTAATTTCTTTTAGGGTCTGTGTTTAACCACATTATGTGGTATATTGCTATTGATTTTAGCATTTTAATACTTTCATGAAAACCAAGAACGTTTTCCAAAGCATATTTATTTTACCTTTCTACTTCTGGAAAGGTTTTGGATTGGCTCAAAACAAAAAGCCAAAGCCGCCCTTTCCCCCTTCCCCATTGTCATTGTTCTGTGGGGAGCAGTCCCGTGGTTTAATGCTCCTCTCAGTGTACATCCTGGGCACCTACTAGCACTGTAGCTGAGAGCAGTACTCAACTGCTCAGAGAAGAGTCAGGCCCTCTTGCTCCAAGGCCCCTTTTTAAGTACTGTGTTTCATAGAGGGAATAGCTGACACTTGCATGGAACACTGTGAGGCAAGGAGACTTGTTGCTTTTAAACAGTAGTTGAAATTAGTAAGAGTTTTTTGATAAAGGCTTTCTTTCCCCTGTTCTAAGCAATTTCATGTTCATTTTCTGTGAAATTTTGAAGACCTATTTTTCCTATCTGCAAATCATACTGTGTAATGTAATCTTGGTTTATAATGTTACAGTTTCTTGAAAGTCATGTGGATTCACGTTCAGATACCATAGCTGCATCTTTAAAAACTTTGACTTGGAACAGAAGGGGCTTGTGAGTCAGGATAAGGAAAGACATGAAACCATTGTAGTGACATGCATGGATAATATGAAGCAGAACTTGTAATACCACTCATCTAAGTCTATAAAAACAGGAGAAAATTGAAGTTAGAATTTAAGATATTTATCTTAACTCTTTGCATGTTCAAACACACATTTACTTTTACCTTGCACCCCCTCTTCCATTTTGCCTTTTGGTATAACTACTGCTACATGTTGCAAAAGTATTGTGCTATTGTAGAAAAGGATTCCTTTTTAAAGAGCTGTGCACAGGACAAGTCGTACACAGGGACTTCACGTCTTATAAAGTGATGGAATGTGGCTACTAGAGTTTGACACATAACTCATCAGGTTAAGCAGTTTTAATGGGTACAGCATCCTCTCAATTTTGAGCTCATGTTTGTGTTCATGTTTACCTGTAATTTTGTCTTAAAACATTTGAACTCTCGTTCTAAACATGGTATCTCTTGTGGTTAAATGCTCCTTTTACAGTTGCTGAAGGCTGCCTAACATACATGGCTTCCTTTATCTTCCAGGGATTCTTGAACATGAGATAAATAGCCTGTGATCTGAAAAGTTTGAGTTTTTTGCTTACTCTTTCTTAAAATAATAATTTTCCTTTCATGCTGCAAAAATAAAGAATTAGTAATAAATATTTAAGTTCTCACTGTGTTCTACTTTCTCTTCTTTTAGTTCAAAAGGCACCGTTCTTCAACTGCATACACAAACAATTTTGCAAAGTCTGTGGTAAACCTTGTAGATGCTGTAAGTATCAATGCAGCTTCTGAAAACTGATTCACTCACTTTTACTTTAGCACTGTATTAAAAATGTTGTCATTTTCAGATACCAAATTTCAATTACACTTGAAAGTGCCCTTCTACTTCCTCTGCAAAAGAATAGCCTGGGGTGAATGTATAAGAAACTACCAGATTATCTGTGGCATTTTTCTTAAAGCTTGCAAACGTCAGAGTTTGCCCTTGGCGGGGTGATTTCACTATCTGTCACCAATTAAAAATGAGATTTAATCAAATTTAGATTTGTGAAACAAATCTAACCTCAAGTGACTGAAACTTCACATATAGCTCAAAAAGGATACATATATCTATTGGGAGAAAAAGTGAGTGCGAGTAAAAAATTCTGCTTTATAGATCTATATTTATAGCTTAAAAACAAACAAAATGCCACTGTAGTAAATTATAAACGGATGGAAGTGACACAGATACCATACTTGTATCTGTGACTAAATTTAGAACAATTTTGCATACAGCATATAAAGTAAAAGTACTATTTGTGGTGAAATGAATTTGGTGGCTTTTTCCCTCTTTTTGATACACGTATGATGATCACACGTATGATGATCACACACATTTCAGAGCTGTGTCTGTAGTGAAAACAGCTAGATTCTCTAGCAGTGATGAATGCAAAGGCTACCAAATGCTGACTCTGAGTCCCTTTTCCATGTGACATTATTGATACCAGTGGAACTGTGTGATATGATTCAGTGCAAAACATTGTCAACAGTTTGTTTGGCTTGGAGGAAACAATGCAGTACTTGTTCTTACACAGGAAGTGTACTGGATGTATATAGAAAATTTAGGTGAATATATTTAGAATATATGAAATACCAGAAGTGTTTTGGAATATTTTTCTGTAATGATCTGAAAATGCCAGTAGCCTAAAGAAAAGTTACTAGAGCAGATAAAAATATAAATAATTGTAATATTTCTGCAATTTATATTGGACAGTCCCAAAAAAAAAAGTGGCGTCTTTATTTCTTTCTCGTCTGATTATTATTTCCTTGTCTTTCTTCTGCATTTTAATAAGTTATTTCATCTGTCTTTTCTTTCTCAATTATGTCCATTTTTTTTCCATTTTTATTTCTGTGTATGCAGAAACCTCAAGCTTCATTCTTGTGTAGAATTCAGTTCTCTTATAGAGAGCTTACAAAATTACATCTTAATGGCTTTTTCTTTAAATAAAGCATGAAAAGGAGCAGGATTTTCTGCCTTGTTATTCCCTCGTGTCCATAGGATGTGGGCTGTAATTCTTACTGATTTATTGTTGGGAAAAGGATATTGGCTTTCAGAGGCCTTCAGATTCTCTGCCTCCTCTTCCATTCTTTTGTTGCTGTTTGCTTCAGGAAATAGAGTTTTCCTCTCAGCAAACAGAAGTAAAGTCTTTATTGATGCACCCCTATGCCATTTCAGGCAGTTTAATTTCATTGGGTTTTCTCATGTCATAAACCATTTTCTGTGTATGTTCTCAGCCTGTCTCACTTAGATTGAAGCATGCTAATACTCTTTTCCTTCAGAGGTCTTGGACAAAATTTAGTTTAACTGGTTCCTATCTCTTGTTTTCATATTTGTCTTTTTTTTTTCCCTAAGCCGAATATTATACATTGACTTTTTAGTAAGGATAATGCTGCCCTGATACAAAACTGGGTTTCTGGTCAGGGTGAATAAGGAATGCATCTTTTGTAGATCTGCAAGTTCTGCATAACTTTAGTTAATAAAATGTGACATTTTTTGAACTGAACCTAAAGACAGCTGCAGTTTTATGTCAGAATCAAGTATCATGCACAATGTCAAAATGCATATTTTAAAACTGTTTTTTTATTATTGATTGTTGTTTCCTTGTCTATTGCTTCAGTAACATTAAAATTTATAGAAAAATCAATATTTTTACTTAATTCCACTCATGCAATGTGAGAATTAAGTGATCATAGTATATAAATGGAAATCAAGCATTAATTAAATTTTGGATTTATTGGAAAACTGAGAAATTATTTAATCTTTAAAATTGTCATTGGCTACTCTTCGAGATCGTTCTTTTCTTTGAGATCGCCCAGTGTACCTTTACATTTCTTCTTTGCTGATTTTTGTACAGGTTTTCTTCAAAATTCAGTGGCAAAGTTATTTGCCATAAGAATTTTAAAGAAAATGGAGTGGCTCAAAAAAAAAAGAGCAGCAAGGATTGTTTTTTTCCTTCTAAAGCATAAAATCTAAGTTGATCAGAATATCAGTTTTTAGGAAATGCAAGGCCTTACCAGCTAACTCTTTCCCCATGTTTTCCTCCTGCTTTATCCCTCTGGTCCTTCCGCTTTACTCTTACTGGCTAACTGTGCATGTTTGACCCAGTGTTCTACTCCTGTGCCTGTCCTGTCTCTGCCCTCAGATATACAAGGAGCAGCTGAACACCAGGGTGGTTCTCGTTGCTGTGGAGACCTGGACAGACAGAGATCGTATTAATATTCACCCTGACCCTCTGCAGATGCTCCATGATTTCTCCAAGTACCGGCAGCACTACATCAAGCAGCACGCTGATGCCGTGCACCTGCTCTCGTACGTACCCTTTGCAATGCCTTAGAATATTATTCCCTGTCTACTGCTTTTCTCTACTTGTCTCATCTTTCTTACTTTTTTTGCTTGGTTTTCTCTATATCGATCAGCACTTGCCTTCCTTAGGAAGCTTAATCCATATTTAACATCTGTTTTTTTATAGATGTAGTACATACCGTGGTCATGTTGATATATATATATATATCTACCTATAATGATATTTGAATGTCTTTGCAACCTGGAGACAGGGTCACATTTGAAGTGTCTTTTGACGGGCCTTTAAGGACACTTAGCTTTGTTCGTCAGGTGGGTAAGGTTTTCCAGGTAACTGCTTTTCCAGTTACCATCAGGAGAGGGCAGAGCTGACAGCAGTACGTGTTGCCACAAGAGCGCTCCAGTTAGTGTATTTATTCACACGTGTAGCTACAGCGATGGCTTGTCAACGGGAGGTCTTCTCCTTTAGAGCTGTAATGAACTGTTCTGAAACAGTGCATTTTGAGGGGAAATTCTACTTGCATCACTAGGCACGACTTCAGCCTTGAGCAAGGATTGTTTTACTTCACGGCATTGTAAGCAAAGAGGAGGAAATGTGTGTTCCCCTGGGCAGCATAAAGATCTTAAGCTGTCTCCTAGCAGCATGACATACTGTGAGGATGGAGTAACTAATGTCTTCCATGGGATTCTCCTGTGGTTCATCTTCTGCAGAAGATAAAAATAGGGAGGGAAGAATTTCCTCCAGATTTCCTTAATATAGGCATTGCAATACAGCGCTGATTTTTTTCTTCATAATACGGGCAAAGTGCTGCTGACATGCACTCTTGGGGACTTCCATGCATGTTTTTTGTCACCTGCTGAAGAGTCTGCCAGCAATAGGCTCTTCTCGTGGTGAAAGGTACCAAATCCCACCTGAAATACAGGAAAATCCATTTAAACTTAGGGAAAAAACCCCCTTTCACTGTGAAGGTGGTCAGATGCTGGAACAGGCTGCACAGAGAGGCTGTGGAGTGCCCATACTCAGAGATTTTCCAAGGGCAATGGAACATGGCATGGTCTGTGATGATGAACTAGAACATCTCCAGAAGTGCCTGTCAGGCTCAGCTCTTACTACAGTCCTGTCTGTTGTAAAGCCTCTGGCTGTAAGTGTTTAGTTAAGCTGTAGTCTGAAAGTTCTGATGGCTGTTAGAATTTTCTGAAAAATAAATACATACCTGTGTGGAGTATTCTGTCATTTTAAAAAAACCACATTAATTTTCAAAGATTAGGTAATTTGTATGTCATGCAGGGTCACTGTAGGTTGTTTGTAGGCTGTGTAGATTTACTATTATGACTATGAAGTTAAAATAGGTATAATTCATAGTAATTTATAGGCATTTTATTGAATAATTTAGATCTTCCAGATTACATTACTTAACTAAAATATTTGGGGCATATTAACAATAAATGAAAGGAGGGAGAGTTAAAGAGCAGTATTAAATTACTTTCCCTTTAGATATAATTTTCAGTCTTTTCATTTGGAGTTGAAACTAGAACTTAAATTGGTTTGAGTTAAGATAATAATTTAAAAAGTTCTCAATACTGGTACATTGCAGAACAGAATTCTTTCCTGACAGATCATAAATTGGAATATATGGTTAACTTTTAAAATAAATATTATCACTGTATTGTCTTAGGAGTCTGGCGCTCAAGTTGCGGGTTAAGACTTTCTGACTCGACAAGACGAAAATAGTATTTTTGTCAAAACTTCTATATAACCACCTCTTTCAGTGTTGGTGTTCTGTTTCTAAACTTGCAGTCGCTTTTTATGCTAGAAACAGATGAATTTTCATGCAATCTATCATAGTATGTGTGAGAGTGTGGTCTTTCAATAAGCTCTTGCTGCCCAATGTCAATGTGTTATATTTTCTTCATTTCTATTTGTTTGTAAGGAATGTGACATTTCATTACAAAAGGAGCAGCTTAAGTTACTTTGGAGGGGTTTGCTCTGTGGCCAGAGGAGTAGGAGTGAATGAGGTAATTTTTTTTTTCATGAATAAAGTGAAATAAAGTAGAACCTCTGCATTATAATCTCAAGAGTTTATATGTTTCAGTATTCAGGGCTTTAAAGATAAGTTATATATTAAAAAGTTAGGGTTATCACTACTGCTCAGAGTGTTTTTCTTTTTAGAAAGCATTTCTCCTGTCTGCATTATTCTCTTAAAAAAAACCTTAAATTGGCTTTTCCTGTATTTGACAGAAATTTAGACCCAAAAATCTCAGACAGGAGCATTTGAAACACAGCAGTGAATATCTTTTTGTCTTATCACTGTAAGACACTCGATCTTCTGAGGTACCAAGGACATGTAATTCTTCCTGAAATTTTTTAACATTGAAATTAGAAAACAAAATGTCCCTGTGTATTGATTTTTTTACTATTGTTACATTTTTCCTCAGTGCAGTGTTAAATTGATAATGAAATTCTCCTGTTTTAACATGGGTTAAATCCCACTATTACAGAACTGTGTTACAGATATATCAAATAGACTTCTTTCTTTAGATTAACCAGTGGAGAGAGATTGCCTGAGATTAGGAGAGGAATATTTTTTCTGTTACCTACTTTATTGAGTTTATTTTCCTTATATGCACACAGAATTGCGATTAACTGCACTGAATTATTGAAGTAGTAGGTATGTGGTAAGCCAGAGTGAGCCAGTGTAGTGTTCATTGCAATAACTAATGGGTTTTTGTATTTTTATCATTGTGCCCCTCTTGGAATGCAGTATGGCCTCCCCTTGCCCATGGCACAGGAACTAGCACAAAGCCTCGCTCAGAATCTCGGAATACAATGGGAGCCAGCTGCCAGGAAACCGAGTATGTACATGGAGTCTTCTTTTGTCTTCCTTAGCTAAATACATAAACACTGCCTTCATTGTGTTTGAAAGAAATGCCAAAGTTGCTGTAACTGTAGAACAAGAATTGCTGCTTTTGGAAATAGATGTAGTAAAATTTCAGCTTCACCAAAATAAGAGCCTCCAGTTTAGTGACATTTTGCATGACCTCAGTGATGTCCTGTGTCGAGAGGTTAGATTCCTAACCAATATTCAAAGGTGTATTGGTAAAAACACAGTTAATTTAATTCAGAACTCCTTTTCCATCATAATGGAACCTGTAAATTCAATAGAACAATCACTGACTTCTTAAAATGCAAAAATATCTGACTTAAAATTGAAGAAATGGGTAAGGAGTTGTAACCTAGTCCAGTGTGACATTTGCTCATCTTGTCACCTTGCTGCTTCACAGCCAGATCACATTTGTGTGGTCTCAACACCCGTGAAGTGTTGGTACAAAAGCTGCTGCAAAGCCCTTTTCAGGGCTGAAGAAATCTGGTTTTTCACTTGCATTTTGTAAGCAGCTTGGCTTTTCTCTTTGTTTCCTCTTTAAAAATGTGAATGATAATGTTGACTTTATTGTGGAATCACTTCAAAAATCTGTGAATTAGGAAACCATGCTTAGGAATATTGTTTTGTAAAGCATTGCTTTTGAATTGTGTAAACTAGCAAATAGCTAAAATATTTTCTATATCATTGTTTTTTGGTTACAGGTAAAGCAGAGTTCATACAATTTGGAAATCAGAATATTTTTAAACTGAGAGATGAAGGTTTTTGATATGATAGCTTAATGTCCTTATTTGGATGCCCTTTATAGAGAAGGATTAATGAAAGACCTGGAAAGAGTAGAAATAACCATATAAATAATCTGTGAATATTTTCCATGGAGAAACTCTGGATTTTCTCTAGTAACTACAGTACATCTATTTTTGGGAGATAATTTTTATGGGCAGTTTGCAGCTTCTGTTTTACCAGCCATAAGATGCTGAACTTTTGTTTTTATGTTATGAATTTCGTCACTGTTGACTTACATGCTATAGCTGTAAGTAAACTGTAAATCCATTTTCATTCAACTACTTTTTCAAATCAATGTTTGGCTGATTCACATATTACTAATAATTTTATGCCAAAGGGAAAAAGCTTGGCCTGTCCAGTAACAATCCTCTTTCAGGGTATCCTGTATTTTTAGGGAGAAGGAAAAGTAAACATTTAAAATCATCAATATTATGTGTACTGCACACAGCCTTGTGCTGCCTGTTTTGAGAGCATATAGGGAAGAACCTGACCAACTATTTTTAGCTTTCTATACTGCCTGAAATTTTGTGTGTAGTCTTAAGAACCTGCAGATATGGTAATCTGAAAGTACCACATTTATTTAATGTATTAGCATGTCTTCAATTGGGCTGGTTTCCTTTTTGGGGCTAGAGTCTGTACATCCAAGCAACCACCATCTCTTTGTATAATTAGTCAAGCTCCATTTTTATAGTGACTACTTTATATTTATTGTACGCATATTTATAACTTCTCTCCTTTTCTGTTGTATTTTGGTCTTGTCTGAGAAGAGTGTGACTGCACTGAATCCTGGGGTGGTTGCATCATGGAGGAAACAGGGTATGTCATAAATACCAGTAACTGAGGGCTCTGGAATGAATTCATAGTTTACATTACGACAGAAATATTTATGCATTGGGTTTTGGCCATGTATTTTCGTGTTAATAAATGAAAAACTAGAAACAGTTGGAACTCAATCCTTAGGCAAATAAATGGTCAGTGAAGTCTGAAGGGGAAGCACATCTCTATGGGAGGAATTTCATTGCCCTCCATCCTCACACACTGCCAAAGATTCTTTTCTCTATACTGTAAGCAATTGATTAGAAAAGGATAACTTCTGAAACATTTTTTGAGTCTTATTAATCCCTTCCTGTCAGAATTTTGCTCACTGTGGAAGCTTGATTGCAAAGATCATGGAGGAAATTAGTTACAAATAAGACAGAAGGAGCTTAGTTTCTTCGTATGGTATTTGGAAATCAGTTCTTCAGTAGAGTTACTTTGTGGCTTCCCTGTAGACTCATAATTGTCAGCCACTGTATGAATGCAGCAGAAAACCATTCCATAAATTTGCCTCTGGAATCTGAGGTAAGGCATTGATCACAATAGATACTGGCTTCCTTCACATGGTGAACTCGTCAAACTATTGGTCTTGGATGGAAATATCAGAAGAAGAGGCTGTGGAATAAGCCTCAGAAAAGGTTACAGTAAACAAAAGCCAGGAGCAGAGTATGGTCATGCAGAAGCTGAAAAAGGTCTGACTAATGAAATGAGTGAATAATTAGGTGCACTTTAAAGCCTTTTCACTTAACTCCATCAGTGTCAGGACACATTTTTTCTCTATGGAATAATCCAGTGGGGAAATAGCTCAGCAGCAGTGAACTGTTAGGAAATGAATGGAGAACCTCCTTATGGCATGGTTACCCCAATCTTTAATAGCGTGAATAGATCTCATTCCCAGATCTCAAAACATGACTAATAAACATATCAGACAATTTCTGAGTGAGAAATTACTAACAAAGTACATTTTTAGTAGTCTAGGAAAAAGATGGAGTTGAGGAAATAGAAGAGAAGTCTGTAACATCATGAACAAATGATTACTCTTTCTTCCAGTGTAAGAGTTAAGGAGACATGAAAAGAGATTAGCAAATATGACAGAAGAAAATGGGATGAAATTGTTCTTCTACCAGTCTGAATTAAGCTGTGAAACGTCTTGCTGTAGCATCTTGTAGGTGCTAAAAACAAACCTGAGAGGATACTGGATTATGCATGGAATAGAAAGGGTGAATAGCAGCTACTATGATAGTGTGGGTTTGCTTTATGGAGAAGTTAAAAAGCTACTGTTTTATATATCATAATATCATAAAGTAGAAATACAAAAAAGCAAAATGTTTTAAAATTTTTCTTCTGTTCTGCTTTTATTGTTTGAGAATAAGACTGAACTGTTATACTGTTGCACACAGTGGTTGTAAGAAACTGGGATTTACAGTATTAAAAAATGCTGTGACCCCCTTGCCCCTTTCCAGTAGCTGGTGGTGTTTCAAGGCATTTACTCACCTAATTCTTTGCCATTTTAGGGTATACCATTCCAGGAAATTCTCCAAATGCAGCATTGCAGAATACAAAGAATTTTTACTTCGTGGAGGAGGTGCCTGTCTTTTTAACAGGCCAACAAAGGTAATAAATAAGTTGGTACTCAGGACATCTGCTACACAATGTAATGAAAATGTAATAATTTCACTGACATGCATCTGTTCTCAAATTTATTCAGATATCTATGTGGGTATTTTCTTGAGGTTGTAATTAGGTGATTGTTCATCCCCATAGCATTTGAAAGTAATATTGAGAGGAATGCAACTTGTTTTCCATAATTCTTCATACTCAAATAATGATAAATATCACATTCAGCATAAATGCACTACTTCTTAAGCTGGAAGTAGTGCAAAATAAATCCAGAAGTGAGGTCATAGTGTATGCTCCACCTTAATTTAATTCTTGGATTTTGTGTCTGAGGTTATTAAGAAGAATGCCAACTACCACAGGAGGAAATAGAAATCCATAGCTGATTTCATACAGACAGTAGTAACGTTTGGTTGTTCTCAGCGTTAGCTTCATTCCATTTCAAATGTACATCTAGCAAACTCTATAATTCATAGCTGTTTCCTTGTACCGTTGCTTTTTTTGCCTAAAAACTTACCAAGGTCATAATTTTTTCTAAGACAGTGTTAGCATGACATCCTTCTAAAGCTGAACAGTATAAAAATATTCCATGTGGCTCTTTTTGCCAAGTAAGAGCAATCCAAAGCATTAATATTCTATTTAATCATTGTGTCAAACTGCTGTCCTTGTAGAATTTAATACCACATGAGGCTATTAGGCTGTTCTGTTTACTGTGCTGTACCCTTTGGTGGACCATCACCTTGCACAACTAACTAAAAAAAGTTTTGCTTGTTCGAATGGTTTTGAATCTTTTCCCAGATTAGAAGTCTTTGCTTATAAAATAAGAATGCAAGAATTCTTACACAAAGGAGTAAGTAGGGAAAATAGAAAAACACAGCTTCAGTTTTTAATGATAGTTGTCAAGCAAAGTAATGTGAAGAAGTTGTCAGTTTTACTCTATACAGAATAAAAATCTGATTTACTTTGGGGAAAAGGCTCCTGGGGAAATGGTTGAATTATCTTTATATATTAACTGTGCCAGTGTTTCACAGCTTTGAAGTACTTTGGGGGGAAAAATAGTCATACAATGTTTAGAATGCTGTTATTTGGAGGTCAGGAGGTAAGGTAGAAAATTGTGTGTTTAATCCTTAGGTAAGTAAAACAGAATTGTTTAGCAGTCACTGTGATGCCATTTTTAAAATTATGTCCTGAGTTATGCTCTGACATGCATATGAACATTAGATGATTCCTGATTGCCATAGGAAATTTGTGTGTGCCTGCTTGTGTTCTCTAATGTTCTTGTTTGATAGAGAACTGAATTTTAGTTTCAGAGTAAGAGATCTTGCTGTTTGCACCAAAGTGTAGTAGAAACAGGAGCTTATGGGGAGGGGGAAAGAGAAATTAAGTGGTTTTTTAATCCCATCAACATTGCTAGTGAAGAAGAGCACATATGGATATTTCTTCAGTATTGTTTTGCTTCTGGCACCTCAGATTGTAGGTGCTATTGATTACCTATGTGGTTTATACAACAAAAATGAAATGTTGTGTTTCTTTTTTATTAGGCATTATGATTCTCCCCTGCCCCAACCAAAACTACCAAAGTAGAATTCCATGCACATTTATATATAATTTGTATTGTATTATATGTTGTGTTTCATATCTTGATGAATCTCCACAGCTTTACTTCCACTAAGCCCATGCAGAAAAATTTACTCACAACTTTCACCCTTAGATTTATCTGTTCACATTTTAACTTAACTTTTAACTTCTCATTTCAACCATGTTCTAGTGAATGTGTTTCTGCTGCTAATATCCCAATTAAATTGGAGATCCCGATATTCTTATATGATTTTAAAGCAGAATTATATTGAAAACAGACAAGCTTCTTGCAAAATTATTTCTGTGACAAGACTGAAAAGTATCTTTAATCAAAATTATATGTGAAACCACTATAGAGTCTGCATCATCCTGAACTGCAGAATTTATCTGCACTGTAGGTATCTGGATCTAGGATTAGCTATTTAGTACTATCTGTATGTGACTGTATAAATTACTACTAAGGTATCTGGATCTAGGATTAGCTATTTAGTACTATCTATATGTGGCTGTGTATAAATTACTAATAAGGCACACAGAACTTCCTTTTGGCAGTATTTCTTTATATTTATTGTTTGCATGCACAAACGTTGCACAAGAATAGACAGCAGCTCATTGCATGAGCAAGTGTGGGTACCTGAGCAAATCCCAAGAATGATTTGTGGACCAGTTTCCTGAAGGAATTACCAGAGACCTGGAAGTCCATGGAACAGGAATGAAGTGCAAATGTCATCCCCTTAAATATTATTGTAGGGTGTCTCTATTTATCATGGCTTTCTGAGATCAGTATTCTCCTAAAGAGGAGCAGCATTCCTGTGATTTAGCTGAATGCCTTTCATGTCTGAAAAATTCTGAGGAGCAGCACTTGAAAACCACGCTGCCTTTCCATCGCTGAGGCACGACACGTGCCTTGTCTGGGACAGTACATCTGTGTAGCATCACAGAAATGGGTTGTGTGTGACACAGAAGTCACTTGACACTGGTTTTATTCTTACTTTGGGCTGGGGGCTTTTTTCTTTCAGCTCTTTGAAGCCACCGAGTGTGGAAATGGATATGTAGAAGCAGGAGAAGAATGTGACTGTGGTTTCCGAATGGCAAGTAGAGTTATATATTACTCCACAAGTCTTTCTTACAAAATATATTAAGATTAAATTAAGTGATGGGTAAAGCAGGGGGGAAAGGTTATGAAAATGAATTTGTTTTGCCTGTTGTTTGGGAAAACTTTCATTAAAGGCCTGTGTTAAAACATTTTTTCAAATGACAATGAGTGCAAAGACAGTGTCCTCTGAACAGTTCCTGTTACACCAATGACAAGATACAGCTGTTTCCCAGCAGTTTTTGAGTTGCACTGGAGAAGTGCTTACCCCTTTGCTTTTCCTAGATAGTATGTCTGGAATGGGAGACTCCTTACTGATACTTTGGAGATTGGTGTCTCTGTTCAGACAGAACAAGTAAACTGTTGTTTTCTTCTCTAGTGCAGGAATACTCCAATAATATTTTTGCAAAAATCTGCCCTCTAGATTTGAGTCCTAGTTCTAGTGTTTAAGTATAATTGTAATTAGGTTGGGGTTTTTTCTGCATTGAATATGATTTAACTAAACAGCATGAATTTGGCACTGGCTTCAGAAGATGTGAATCCCTGTGTTGCTATAGCATGGTATGTCACTGTTTTCCCTTTAGTATTTGAGTATTGCAAAGGCTTTTTCCAGCTGATAATTTCAGGTCATTAGTGCTAAACTGAATCTTTGTCTGCTGGTACGTAATAGTTTGTTGTTGGAAAGATTGAGAAGAAAAAAGACTTGCTTAAAATGGAAAACTAAACATTTTGCTTAATGTTTTCTTCAGGAATGCTATGCAGACTGTTGTAAGAAGTGCTCTCTTTCTAACGGAGCTCATTGTAGTGATGGACCCTGCTGTAATACATCGTGTCTTGTGAGTGTTGCTGCCATATATCAATTGTCCTTTTCAGTTGTCCGTGGCAGTCACGTACGGCTTGTTAAAGTTCAAAGTGTATTTTAGGTAGAAGGAAAAGGAGCAGCTTGTGTAGATGTAATCGGAGTCCTGAGCTATATTTTTCATTTTCTAGTTTTTCCCACGAGGTTATGACTGTCGATATGCAGTGAATGAGTGTGACATTGCAGAGTTCTGCACTGGGGATTCCGGACAGGTATGTGTGCAGAAATGTTCTCTGCTTGCACTGTTGTTTGTTTGCACTCTTTTTTTTTTTGTATTCATTTACCAGGAACGCTATATTAACAAACTGCACAGTCATATGCCCAAAATAATGATGTAATAAACTATTGTAAACTCATGAAAACAACAATCTAAATGGACTCAAGATTACTTCTCTAGGTTTATTTGGTTTTTATCATTCTTGAGATTTTGCTTGTAATATTTGTGTCAGGCATCTTTCTTTACTCTTTGCCTGGTGTATAACTTAAATAATAAGAACACACTGCAAATGTGAATGTATTCAAAGGTAGTAACACTAAGATTTTATGAAGTGAAATAGCTAAAAATGTAACTGTAGAAAATTACAACTAATTGAGTGTAGAAACATAGAATCAATTGAGTTGGAAAAGACCTTTTAGATTGAGCCCAAGCATTAACCCAGCACTGCCAACTCCACCACTAAACCATGTCCCTAAGTGCCATACCTACATGTCTTTTAAATACCTCCAGGGATGGTGATTTTACCATGTCTCTGGGCAGCCTGTTCCAATGCTTGATAACCCTTTTGGTGAAGAAGTTTTTCCTAATAGCCAACCTAAACCTCCCCAGCACAACTTAAGGCCATTTCCTCTCATCCTGTCATTTGTTACCTGAGCAGAAGAGGCCGACCTCTACGTCTCTACAACCTCCTTTCTGGGAGTTGTAGATGGTGAGAAGGTCCCCCCTGAGCCTCCTCTTGTCCAGGCTAAACACTCCCAGGTCCCTCAACTGCTCCTTGTCAGACTTGTATAAAGTGTGTTATGTTTTCTAAGAGTGTGCACATGTATGAGAATTTTAAAAGTTGTGGATCTTAAGCATTTGTCCTGAAAACATTTGGCTAATATACTCAAAAATATAGGAATAAATAGCAAACAAAATGTTGTTTTAATTTGAGTTCTTTTAAGTAGTCAACATTCTGTGCATTTTCCATTTTCACAGCAACTTTGATGCTTTCGGCGATATATACTGCTTTTCAATACTGAATGTTTATATATTTGTTCTATTTATATAGGAACTTCCAGTTTGTGTAAGAACTTTATAACTGATGCAGTCATCTACTGCATCAAGTTCTTAGCTTTGAAGAAATGAGATTCAGGGCAAATCACAATCTCTTTGGGCATTGGCTGTAATTATAAATGCCAATAAATTAACAATAACTTCCTTTTATTTTATCATCCAAGACATCAACGCATAGATAAGTAGCTATCGCCAATATTTTATTGTAAATCTTTTCCTCTCTAGATGGAGCATTCTTCATGAGAGGGAGAAGGGCTTTCTGAAGCTGCCCTCAGAGTATTGGCTAACACAGTCCAGTGCAGCAGCATACCTTTTCCAAATTTTCACAGGTCCCTTTTGGATGAGGAAAAACCTTAAGAATGGTCTGCTCCTTCCTTTAGTAGTCTGAGACTTCTGGACCTAGTGACTTGTTTGTACCAAAGACGTTTCCAGTGCCAAGAGAACATAACAATTAACATCATTAAACCCCCTGAAGCTCTGTAAGCTGGCAGGCTGTGACCAGGTGCTCCCTCACTGTTGTAGTGGAACTGAAATGCACGTGATGGCAGTGTTGCAAACGTGACCCCAGTATTAGGTGTATGTTATATTACCAAATATCTTCTTACTGAACACACTGGTTTTCGTTTTGCCTCACCTCCTTAATTTCTTCCTGGAGTATGCAGGAAGTTAGATTTGAGCCTTGTATTTCATTGCTCAAGATGTTAAATTTTTCATTTCTATTTCTAGCTATAAAGATTATTGCACTAATTATGTTTTCAGCCCCCTTTATATGCTGTGCAATTGTCATAAAAGAAATAAATTTTTTATGCGATACTCTGATGTATTATTACAGTACATATGACAAAAAAGATTCTTAATTTTTTTCAGTGTCCACCAAATCTTCATAAACAAGATGGGTATGCCTGTGATTCTAATCAGGTATGCAATGTTTTAGAATCCCTGCACGTCAGCAAATAGAAATCAACCAAATACACATTCTTGTTTTGACGTTTATTTTTTAAAATCCTGTCTTCCATATTTCTTCATAAATATTATCCTTGAGACATCAATGTTGCTTGTGCTTTATGCACTCTACGAATAGTAATAATTTCTACTTTGAGTGAAATCCACTTGGTATCTCTACATTTTACATGTAGATCTTTTATTACACTCCATGTTAATAAGTTCTTTACAACTATGTAAAGGTATAAAACAACCACTTGAATGTCAGTATGTTGTGGACACAAACTGGCTTTGGGAATCTGGGCCAAAATGTGTACTTCATCTACCCAAATTCATGGAATCTATTACACATCCCAACATGCATGTGAAGAGTGAAAATGAGACATTTGTTGTGGGTGGGGAAGGAGATGGAGTTGTTTAAAGTTCTCATTGCTAACATGTTGTGTTTCATTTAGGGTCGTTGCTATAATGGTGAATGCAAGACAAGAGATAATCAGTGCAAATATATCTGGGGATCTAGTAGGTTGAGTTTAACTACCTTAAATGTATTTTATTTCTAATTCATTCCTGCCTTTGCTTTGGATTTTTAGTATTTTTATCTTTTGTTCTTGTCACTCTTAAGTTAAAGTTTTCTGATCGGTAGAGTGAGTAAACTTCAGTGGGAGACTGGCTTGATTGCCAAGTGGAATTCTGCGTCTGGTAGTGGTGAGATCTCAGTGAGATAGCTCTGGCATGATATGGCTCCAGATCTGGGTAGGGCAGCAAATGCTGCTGGGGGGAGGGGGCTGAGGATTTTTTGGGTATAGTTCAAAAATCGATGGTTTGGAGGTTTTTTTAATGACAGTCATCAGTTCCATTATCCCAGCAGTGGTTCATGCTAAAGCTGTTCCACCTTGCCTCTCCTTCTTATACTGTTCTTCAAGTCAGGAAAATAGTACATTGGTGTGAATTTAAATATGCAGAGTATGGATTTAAGTCCAGAGGTGTTGAGTAAAATAGAACTGCAATTGCAATGGGCTTTGCTTGCAGCAGAGAGGGGCTGAATGTTCTGGGTAATGACTTTGAGACAATTCAGCAGAGTAGAACTACCAGGACGTCCTGTACTCTGGCATTTAGTGTGTTCTTGTGCATTTTGTCTAATCATAACTGCCACTGAGGCCACTCTGTCTTATTATTTTATCTTCCTCTATATAATTGTTGTGGTTTTCTCTTTTTTTTTAAAATTGGTTTTTAGAAAAAACAAATTGAGCTCATCACTAAATAATTATGGGTTTAAAACCTATTAGTTCAGAA
The DNA here is from genome assembly GCA_013398955.1 of Callaeas wilsoni. Classification (NCBI taxonomy): domain Eukaryota; kingdom Metazoa; phylum Chordata; class Aves; order Passeriformes; family Callaeidae; genus Callaeas; species Callaeas wilsoni. The sequence continues at coordinate 166,397 of VWPU01015442.1, read as the reverse complement.
TTTTACTCCTAAAAATAAGTAGAAATTACACTTTGGCTGTTCAAGTTTAGTTTCTTGTGAAAAATTGAAAAATAAAATAGAATAAACATTGAGTTGATGCCAGAACATATGCTTATCATAAATGTCCTATATAAAATCTTTTGAAATGCAGATCACGAAAAATTGCAGTGAAAAACAGCTAGAGTAAATCTATGTGCAACTGTTATGAAGTGAACAAAATTGGACCACTGATAAATTTCATATGCAGAATATAATACAGACACTGTGGAGGCTACTTTTAGAAGTTCAGAGCAGGTTTTGAACATATTTCAGTTGAGCCTGTTCTCCCTTGTAGTCACTGTAAAATACCATCTGTGCACATACACGTGTGTTCAGATTGATGTTTTGTATCAAAAAAATTACAGAGAACTGCAATAAATTATGCAGGTTTCAAAGCTGTCATGTTGCCAGTGGAAAGCATGTTTCTCTTTTCTTCATCCACAGAGTCTTCAGGATCTGACAAATTTTGTTATGAAAAGCTTAATACAGAAGGCACAACAAAAGGAAACTGTGGAAAGGATGGAGACCGATGGATTCAGTGCAGCAAACAGTAAGTTCAGTTTGGTAGAGATTATTTGTCATTTAAATAGATTGGTACTGGTTTAATATTGTCTGCTTTTTCTACTTTTTGAGGCATGTTTCAGCAGTTTGTTTTGCATTATTTTGAGTTTTCTTTCCCTTGCAAGGTTTGCATCTCGAGAAAGTTCCACTCTGACAAATCTATGAGTGACTCAGCAATACATTTATAGAGAATTCTAGGTTTTCAGAAGAATATACTGTGACTTCAGTTATTTCAGAGGAGCTGAGGGACAAGACAACAAAACATCACAAGTTCATAATGTAGAAACACCTCAGCCTTGGCAGGGATTAGTTAGGCTGCAAATACACACGCTCTGTTCACTTGCTCTGGGATTGACACCAGATTATGCTGTTTCAAGTTCATTCCAACCTTTATTTTGACCAGAGAGGACCATTAGATATTTGGATGCTGTAGAGAAAAGGCCCGATTCATTTCCATGTGATCATTACTAGATGAATATTTGATTAAATTTACTTTTCAAGTTAATGATCATTAGTGGATAGACTTAAATTTCTCATGATTTACTTCTGTTTTGTAATTTTTAATTAAGTGCATACAAATTTCAGTTTTGGAATAATGTTTTCCTTCTTGGACTATTTGATGCTTGTATAGTGGCTTTTTTTAATTATTAGCTTTCAGATAGGATCATCATAAGGAAAGGAGTTGTTTAATGGATTTGTTTTATATTTAGATGAGGATAGTGTTGTTCTAACGTGTATGTTAAACCCCTCATTTCTATAAAAGCTTTTCTTTGTTGGCAGAGATTCCAGACAATGCTCTGGCTGAAGGGCTATTTACGTTTTTTTCAGTTTTAACAAAGTCAATTTCCAGCATTCATCCAGCTGCTTCTGTGGCTCAGGACAATCGGTATTAGCTGATATCCTTCTACTGAAGAGATAAAATATATCCTGTATATCTTATATAAAATATATTTAAATCAATGCAGATATAAAATAACATTAAAAAAAGCAGATTCTTTACCAAAACTTGGGTACACACAACTGTTCACTAACAATTGTTCTTATGGTTCTGTTGTCCTGCAAGGGAAATAAAATTGAATTAAAATTTCAGACTTGACATTAACATACGGTGTGTAAGCTGCCAGAGAGAGGGAAACCAGTTCAGCCTAACATGGCAAAGCTTTGTCCAGTTTGGCTCCTCTTACTTGTACTGCATTGTTCTTAGAGCACAGATGCATTCTGTGTTCATGTGAGCATTCGCTGGTGCACTGGAATGAACGATGACTTGTTTCTGCCTCTTGTCATTTAAATAAAATAATATTTTATTTCCAGGCTTGCACTCTGAAAGTCTATCATGAGGCTTATGGTAATATATTACTGTGATCAGCAGCACCATTGCCAGACTTTCTTTTTTGTAAGTTTACCTCATATTATTCTAGTAATATTTTGATTTATGTTTTCATTTTCCAGTGATGTTTTCTGTGGCTTTTTGCTCTGTACTAATCTTACTAGAGTTCCACGAGTTGGTCAAGTTCAAGGAGAAATTATCCCAAATTCTTTTTATCATCAAGGACGCATAGTGGACTGCAGGTAAAAGATAATGCAGAATTCCAACATGATTTATCTCTGTCAAACCTAATTGAATTAAGATAGACATAAATGTAAAATTCTGTGAATCTTAGGTAATTTCAGCAAAATCATAATTCCAAGTGGTAATTCTTTTGATGAAAAAAACGCCCTAAACCATAAAAAGCCTAATATTCCATATTTAAAGAGGGTGAAATGTCAGTTATCCTCCTGAATCTTCTGCCTGATTCCTCCAATAGCCGAACTTTACAGTCAGAGCTTTATACTCAGCATTATGTTTTTCTGGGGGTGGAGAAAAGTATGTGATAGCCAAAGACCCTTATTTTAAATACAATGGTTTTGAGTATGAAATACTCAAAGAAACAGCTGTAATGAAGTGAAGGCTGAGAGGGAGGAAACTGCGGTGTTGTGGCAGGATAAGATGTTCAGTTAAAGGACAGGTAAATGAGTTTCAGTCTGCTGCACTACTGGGTCTGTGCACAATACTGGGTTTGTATTTTAAAGGCATTGGCAACATTGCTGTCACACTAAGAACACTCTCTTACACAGCTGGGTCCTGAGTGAACAGTGATTCTTAAATTCTTACATTATTTCACTAGTGTTTTTATTTAAATCACATGGCAAGTTAGTTTTTTAGTATTTTTTCTAGCAATAGTATTTCACAGCATTTGGGAAAAAAAAGGAAAAGAAAAAAGCATGGTCTGTCAGAGATTTAAAAAACCCCAAAGCCTAAGGTGTCCTTCTTGAGTATTTAAGTCCTTATCTAGATTTCTTTTCTATTTTGACAAGCAGAACACATTGTCATTGCTGTGGACAGACAGAAAAACTCTACAGTTTTGTTCAGTGTGTCTGAATGCTTAAATGAAAGAGAGGTGTGAGGCTTTTAGTGTATACACTGACATGCTTTTAATATTTTCAAAAGACTTCAGTCAGAATACTAATACTATCTTAAAACTTATTTTTCCTAGTGGTGCTCATGTTCTTTTAGATGACGATACGGATTTAGGTTATGTGGAAGATGGAGCTCCTTGTGGACCTCAGATGATGTGTCTGGACAAAAAGTGCCTGCCAATTCAGTCCTTGAACATAAGCAGCTGTCCCATTGGTTCCAATGGAAAAGTCTGTTCTGGTCACGGGGTGAGTCTGTACTGGCAGTGAGCAGCTCAGCTTCCCCAGCTGTCTCTGCTCCTAACACCTGGAAGTCTTCCTAAGACCTTTTGATCTGAAACCACAAATGTTGGATTCAGGGGAAGACTGCCATTTTCTGATGCATAAAAAAAATTTTAAAAAGGAAAGTTGTCAAATTGCTTCTGCAATTATATCCAAAGTGTTGCGTTTGTTACTAACAAGAAAGACCTTTGACATTAGTTATTGTAAGGACTTCTGTAATGCAGTACTCATATTTCAAGCTACTGCCATCTTCAGTTAAACTTTTTCCTGCACACTAACACCTTTACAAAGTAAGTCTTGTGTTCATAGATTTATAGTCCATGGGTTATATAATTAAAATTCCAAGCTGTGGGTCCTCAGCAGAGAGGGACTTCTTGAACAGCTCCAAGTGTATCATTTTACATTCAGGCACATTATGTTCTGTTATTCTACCCATAAGTTCATTTGTCTAAAATGCTAGGTCTGTTTTGATGAACAGATTCACTGTTTTAAATACCAATGAAACCTCTCCACTGTGGGATTCAGTGAGACAAATACTTGCCTAATGGGCTAGACTTTATACAAGAAAGGGGTTATTTCTTCTTGTTGTCTACACTTGAATATAAAATTGAGTGTTTCAAAGTAGAGAGTTAGGTTCAAAATCAAGAAGAAAAATTTTAAAATTGGAAAGTAAAGTATCTAAGAGATTAGAAATCATCTTGGTACTTCTTGAGAGTGGCATGAAGGATGAGTGAACTATCTTACCTGTTCTGTTTTGGATTATTACAATTCCTAATTTTAAAAGGGTATTTCAGTTGATCAAACCTGCCATAAGATGTGTTTATCTTCAACTTCTTAGGTAAGATTCTCCAGTGAGTGCTTCTTAAAAGCAGAGCATGATAAAATTTGAATTAAAATATCACATGTGCTACTTAGAATCATTTGTGGGTAGGTTGTTTTCTGGGGTTTTTTTCACATTATGTTCCAGTGTCCAAAAGACATTATTAGCTCTTCGTCTAATGATTGACTTCATTTCTAGTCCTATAATCAAAACTTCATTCTTTGTCTGTTTCCTGTGTCATGCTTTTTTCCACAGTAACCTCTTCTAGCAACACCATTCCATGTTCTTTTTTCATATGGAAAGTTTATAGCTATTAACTCTTACTGTTGATTTGATGTTTTAAGTTTTGTCCACTGGATAGGTTTTTCTGTATCTAATAAACTGCCAATTTTAGAGTGCTAAGTCCTTTTTTAGAGGCCATTCAGGTAAATGTCAACTTAGGAAGAACTGTTCCCTCTCTTTTAGAAGCCAGACAAGCATTCCTCATTGCTGCTTAGGAAAAATGCTGATAAAGCCAATGAAAATATATTGACTTTTTTCTACATGGGAGCAAGCTGTGAATGAGAGGTTGGAAAGTGTAACCAAGTCTTGAACCTTTTCAAAGGCAAATGTTTGTTTCCCTTCTGGGCATCCAGGCTCAAAGTCCAGATAGTTGGCTAGTGAAGATCTAACTAGTCTAGCTAAATTGCTGTTACTTTTCACATCCTGTGCAGATGTGTAGTGCCAGTGATGACAGAACCAGTTCTGCCTCTCCTAGCATGTGAGAGTATTAAGAGGGTTAAAGCAAACTTCCAGGTGTGTTATGTCATTCCAAATACTCAGTGCTACTGTTGCAATATATAAATAGGTAAGTTTTATACCACAAATTAAATGTCTAATTACATGTTAAATAAATGCAGTGTGACATGTTAATAAAATGTAGTTAAAAACTAACTGCTGTCACTTATTTTCTTTCCAGGTTTGTAGTAATGAAGCCACTTGCATTTGTAATTTCTCCTGGGCTGGGACAGACTGCAGCATTGATGATCCTGTCAGGGATACTGGTGGCAAGAAGGATGAAGGACCCAAGGGTTTGTGTTTTGTTTCAGTTTTGATGTTCTTTTAAGTATTTATGATGTTTTTCTGTTGATACATGGTAGCAGAATTAGCATATAAAAAGCAAATACTATTGTACAGCTGTGTTTAGACCCCAACAGTAAAATTCTGCTTCATGTAGAGGAAGTAGGTTTTTCTACTTTAAGAATTGATAAAACTTTTACTTTTCTAACATAAATTTGTGGAGGATTCCAACAGGTAATGTTTTTTCCTTCGTCCGTTATTAATTTTTTTATGATTATTTTTGTTGTGATTGGAATCTGACTTAGTGCAGCTCTTATTATTTATATGATAATTGAATATTTATATTTTATCAGAGATTTTCAGTTTTCTTAGTTGTTCTCAGCTAATTCAGAGAGCTATGGCATAAAAAAGGGAAAAGTGAAATGTCCCTGGTAAAATCAGATTCCTTGAAATCATACTGCAATGAAAGAAAAAAGAAATTAAGATTCTTGAGAACTTAAATTATTCTTACAATCATTGTTGCTTGTTCTTATGTACTTAGTACGTATTTCAACTACATATGAAGTACAGATACAAAGAGGAGGTATTGAGGAAATAGTCCAAAAGTTTTTTCAAAGAGGAAGGAAAGAATTTGAGTTTCTCTCTGACTTCTCTGCCAAAGAATATCTTTGGATATCTTTGGACTTGTGCTGTCCAGTTATTTTTTTTAATGTCTTTCCTATCATCAGGGCACTGTTCAGCATCAGACTATATTCATCCAGTGTTATGCATTTACAAAGTCCCCAGTTCCAGGTTCTTCTGCCTCAGTTGCAAGGCAGATGGAGAAAAGATAAGAGTTGTTAAAAAACGTAGTCCTGAGGACTCAGACTCTAACTGATTACTCGAAAAGATCCAAGGTTTCAAGGAAGGACAGGATTTTGGTATGTCCCTCTAGAATGGCTCTACACCTGTCTTGTGTGCCTTTTTCTGTTACCCCTTAGCAGAATGGTTCCAGTAGCCCTTTGCCGAGACCTGTTGAAGAGATCATCGTGAAACAAGTTACTGTTGTGAAGGAGGCTCTCTAGACCAGTCCAGATTTGTACTAGGGAATCTGTACAGGTGCTTCCTGGACTCCCAATCCCAACACTGTTCAGTGTAGAGCTGCCTGGTTTGTACTCTGCCTTACAAAGCCACTTATCATTCCATTTCCCCTGAAATCCTTCCTGTGGAATGCTGCTTAGAGAGCCTTAAAAAAAAAAAAAAATTACAGAGACCAATACGACAGAGCTGTTCACTTCTTTGTGTGTGGATGAGAAGAGCAGGATTTACAGCTGTGACACTGAGAGGACATGAATTTTACTTTGTTCATTTCCAAATCTGGTAGGTAAGAAGTGATTCCCTCCTCTGTGAGAAGGTCTATAGGAAGGGGAACACAGAAGGTACACTTATCTTTGATAAATTACTGTAAGTCAGATTAACTCATCTAGTTCAGAATGGAAATACTGTTGTGAAAATTAATACATCAACGTTGAAATATTCTGGGAAAAAGCCTTAAATGCATAGTATGTGCATGGATTTCTGCCAGCAGGTACAGACAGAGTTCAGACTGCATTTTTCAATGGAGTCCTCTGCAAAATGGCAGACACTGCTTTTATTTGAGGTGGCTCAATGATCTCAAAAGATGGATTATTTTTCTTATGTTGTTACAGTAATTTACTGATGTTGAATCACCTAGAAATAAATTTAGGAGTCTTAACACTAACAGAACTACTATGATCTCTTTCTGTGTGCTTATAGAGGAATTCCTTTGTGAGAAGATTTCAGAAGAGTACAGTAGTAGTTTTCTTTGTTGTAATGACCCAATGTACTCAAGAGTAGTTTCCATTAAGTTTTTATCCCTTCTTACTCCCTCTGTCGTATGCCAGTTTACAAGTCTAAGACAGAAACCAAAATACTTTTCCTTAGCCATTAGTTTGAATGAAGTGAAACACTCTTGATGTGAAAATTCATCTAATACGTTTAAGATTTTTCACACCAAAAATCCAAGCATTTTTCTTGCTACAATTAGAACATGAATAGTTAGGAAATGTTGCTATTTATTTACGTATTGTTGTGATAATTGATAATTGTCTACTATTCTGCTGCACTTTTCAGACTTTTCCATCATCCATCAATTGCTTTTTTGGCTCCATTCTCTATTTCAAGATAAAAAAAAATTGTGGTCCTTAATTATGTTGCTGTTAATACATGACTCTTGAATTACTCTAAATTCAGCAACCTACTGTATCCTGTACAGCAGATGTACACAGCATTTAGCAGTTTGGGGACGACAAAGAGTTCTGGCTGTTAGTTTTTGGTTACTGCAGAAACATTGAATTACTTTAGAGTGTGGGTTAGTAGTTTTGAAATCAGTGGGACTCCATATAAGCACGAGATTCTTCTTTGCAATTTGATTTGCAGAATTAGGCCTTTTATTTGACTAGTGGAGTAGTGTTTGTTTATTTTAATATAGAACTTATGTCTCAAGTGTGTGTGTGTATGTGTTTGTGTGTGTATATTTATGAAACAGGAAAAAATTACCAAAATATTTTAAAACACACTTCATTCAGCATGGAGTCTATAAAATCTTTGTCCCTAAGTTCCCATTTGACAGGGAATTCAGCTGCTTGCTTGTGGTCTATTGTGACTCAATGAATCTATCAAACTTTTAATCTTTAACATAGGAGATGTACAGATTTTTTTTTTTACCCTCAAAAGAGTTCCCTTAAAAATAAGGCCTTGATGTCTTAAGAGAGACTATCTGAAAATATCAGAATATCCAGGGTGTTACCTGAAGCATGTTTCTAGGGTAGGTTTTTGTTTTTAAAACCTGTTTTTAGGTCATATAGATAAACAGCCCTATTGATAAATGCAGTAACAAAGAAAAATATTACTAATTAGTAAAGGAATGAATTTAAAAGTTGAGGTTTTTTTGTTTTTTCCTGAGGTAGAATTGTTTCCAAACAGTTTTCATTTTCTTAATTATACTATGGATACAGTAAGTTTCTGGTGATCAAAAATAAAGTTTTCTTATTGGCAACTTATTTACATTTTGGCTGTTTTAAATAAGCAGTAGGTTGAGGATGTTCCCTTTTAAAGTAAATAATAGAATCACAAGCTGAAAGGAATTTACAAGAAAACTTCTCATTGAAATATTTGCAAGCATTCAAAGAAAACCAAATAGAGTTCATTTCAGAATTTTTAAAGCTACATGATTTGGTAAACAAAGGTTTGTGAGGAGATTTGAATTGTTTATCCAACAGTGGATTATATCATAAAGTATTCCTTTGAGGACTTATTTCATGTATTCATTTCAGACATATATGTGATGATTTCCTGAAAAATTCTTCCCTTTTCCCTCCACACAGTGAGCATGGCCGCTAACAGGCTAATAGGTGCAGTGGCAGGGACCATTCTGGCCTTGGGGGTGATTTTTGGAGGCACAGGGTGGGGAATAGAGTAAGCATTTTTCTTAGTTTGAGTTCTCTGTCTGGTGCCTTAGTGTGTGAGGTAACCGTACGCACCTGAGCCCTCTGTGTTGCCCCTTTAGCTTTGTCCTGTGGTGACCGTATTTGTCGTGTGATTTGACTGTGTCTGTGTCATGTGGTTTGCTCCTGCAGTGTTGAACCTTCTCCTGTCTGGGATAATGTGGGGCATAAAACAATTAGTTTGTGAATTTTTACATTGTCACCATAAAATTAAATGTCTAAATGTTTCCATTACACCAAATTACCAAAAAAAAAAAGAAAAGGAGAAAAAATGGTATTTTGTGATTTTGTGATTATTTTGCAAAATAGACTGAGTAATGTGGATTGTTTCATTACATGCAGGGCTTTCAGTCTAATGATCAAGCTAGGCAGATGAAAGCTGATGATAGTCATATAGGCAGGTAATTTTACAGTAAAGCCTCTGAAGGCTCTGTTGCTAGGATTCTGTTACCTCAAGATAGCACAGTGCTGGAGTATAGTATTCATGTATAAAGAATATGTATGAGCAATTTTTATTGTCTTTTCATAGTTCTAGAAAACGGTAATCCTAAGTGTTATCCCAGTACCTCAATTTTAACAATGGCTATGATTTGTATAAATTTGTGTTCATGTATATACACACATGTAAAAAGGCCCATGTAAGGGCTGTCTTCATTCTGCATTCACTGTGCAAACTACAGATGAAATGACTGCAATTTTGCTGCTCTGGGAGTTCCAACTTCTCCGTGTTCCTAGTTGCTATGTATTCCATCTGTCATGTGACAGTGGCACCTCTCTGAAGGGGGCCTCAATAGTGGGACAGTCTGTGATTCCCAATCAGGCTGAGTGCAAAGGCATTCACACACAGTTCTAGTCCAGGGAAGCAGCGCTTGGTGTGTCTGAGTCTGCAGCCCTAGGAACCTGTCCATACACAAAACTGACCCAAGATTCTCAGAAGAGTAGAGACCTTTGTGTTCACAGAGGACAATTATTAGAAAACAGATAGAAAGAAGGTGGTAATGGGTCATTTCCTTGAGAAAGATCAGATCTGTGTTTTACTGGTAGCTTTTACAACTGTTTGCTAAAAACTGAAGACTGTGAAAGTTGTAGAGGTTTGGGGGATAGGTTCTGGAGCAGAAAATTTACCTACAGGTTGAGGACCACCTGCCTTTTGCTTACATTCTGCCTTGTTCCCTTCTGTTTGCCTCTTCCCTTACCTGCCGTCTCAAGCCACTCAGCTCTGACCAGTGTCCCTGACCATTTGTTCTTGCTTCTGTATCCTTCTATACCAATGCCAGCTTTTCTTCATCTCTCCTCCTCTGCTTTTATCACTCACTACCTGACTCATTCTTTTTGTTTCTATTCATTCTTTTTTCCTGCATCTCATCAATATTTCTCTGTCCTCTTGTTTCTTCAGATATAACATTCAAGGCAAGCCACTGCTACTTTTTGTTGGTTTATAGAAAGCACTCAGGGAATGCAAATTCCCTCTCTGTTCCTAATGCCCTTCAGGCCCTGCTGGCCATTACTGTGAGTGGCTGCAGGGGAGGGTGTGATTATCATAACCTGATGCCAGGACCTGTCCTTCTTCCTCCTTCCTCACCACTTCACTTGCAAATTGTAAATGTTTGTTCAAAGCGCTGAAATAACTTTAATTACTTAATACTTAATGATTTCAGAAATCGTGGGGGACAAAATGGTGCAGTAGGTTTTTTTCCAGATTTCATACTAAACTGGATACTTAGCTTTGATAACTTAAACCAGAGGATTTGACTGGCAAAGCAACAGGCAAGAAAAGACATCCGATCACCAGAGTTGTTACCTGCAGGACAGTCTGCAGTAAACTTGCCTTTTCTAATACTGGCAGAGTTTCAAATGGTGTGTATTATTTCTTGTAGAATCTATTTGATGATGATGAAGATTTAGGGAATAGTCTGAAGTCTGCTGAAGTTACAGATATGTTCTGCTTTAACACCTTCCATAGGATTTGTATCACGGTCCTAAAAGATGACCAGGGATGGTACGATAGCCATGCCAGAGCAGTGTCCTTGCAGGAAAAGGTGGTGTGCCAGGCACTTGTCTGCAGGAGTCTCCTCCTGATAAATCTGTGTCTGCAGGTTATAGCAGTAGTGGGGTGGGAAGAACAAATGTGCCAAAGTGTTGCATCTTGTGATAGTCTGGATGGAAAATGATCCCACAGTATGGTGGTTATTAAAACCTTCCTCTTACTTCTGGTTTGTCAAGCATCTGAGTTCAGTGACTAGAGAGGCTTATTGAGCTGAAGCACATGGATTTTTATTTTTCTTTATAAATGTCACTTTACTGGTAGCAGAATTCTGGTTTATTAATAATACAATTTATTTGGTAATGCTTAATAAAACATAAGGCATAGATCCTTACAGTAAGGTATAACACATAAAAGTAATCTCATTTTAAGTACTTTTACATGCACAGTCTGTCTAAAAATGACAGACTCTTATCAATGATCCTCTTAGATATCTGTATTTTGAAACTGGGATTCAACAGTTGGAGTACTGCAGTCTCATAAATAATTGGTTGCTGTTTAGTCATATTACCTATTCTACCAGCTTGGGTTTTTTATATTTATACTTTTCTATTAACTGAACCTAATTGTTTTGCATATTATCTTATTCTGTTTAAATTGATTGAATTATTTAATACTTATAGTAAATAAAACCAATACTGATTTTCTTTATTGAAAGAATAAACTGCTGTTTGGTGATTAGATGTGCACTATGAAATGGATACACATCCCTGGGCATTTAACAACCAGGGAACGTAGTGAGAAGAGGGATGTAAAAAGTGGTGATTTGGCACATCTTTGTCTAATTTCTATGTTACTATTAACTAATCATTGTACCTCTTTTGTGGGGAGATGGCATTCTATGGCTAGAAAAAATCGGCTTTAGAATTTTTCAAGGCTTCTGAAATTTATTACAGATAAATCACTTGCTGTGTTTTCAGTCTCTCGTTCTGTGAGATCATTTGATGAAATCCACAGTAAACAGTAGATCCCAGTCAGATATGGTAGCTCATTAGGCTCATTAGGCTGCTGTTGCAAGCAAGCCTTAATTGGAACCACAATGCCTGCAGGATGGCACTTACCCTCCACCATGCTCATGCCTGTTAATTTGAGCCAGGTGTGTGACTTAAAGGTAAGTCCAAATAAGATACATTCTTCCAAATTGTGCAAAATTACCTTTTGATTTTGTTGTCAGATTTGTGCTCTGTTCATCTGTAAAGCTCACTATATTTTTTTTCAGTCCAAGTATTTTATTCATATTCCTGAATACTCTTTGTGTAGGAACTGTAGGAGGCAATTTTTAAAACTTGGTTTTCTTTTAGCTAATCAGAATCTCCAGAAGCACTGATGTGAGAAACATGTAGTGGATGCAATAAAGTTAGGTGGCTGCAGTAAATTTTAAAACTTAGGGCAAGTGCTTATTGTAGTATGTGGGGCTGGGCAGGAGGTTTTGTGATACCGACCTACCAGCTTAAAACTTTCAGTTGTTGCAGCTGCCCTTGCTCTTTCTTTGCTGCTCTCTGGCTGCTCCTCTTTCTTCCTTATGTTAGCTGTGTGACAGTTTTCCAAACTCAGTTTCAGAACAATTATTAGGAAAATTTCAATTGCTGTGTAGAAGTGTTGGTTTGGGGAGAGTGGGATAGGAGGTAAGAACTGGTTTTGAAGGCTATTCCTGAATATGTAAATGTTTAAACAAAAAGCGGGTATTACGCTGCAGAACTGTTGAGTTGCTTTCATTTTGCCTTGAGTTCAGATGCAGTGTTTTACATCAAAGACTGCAATAGGAAGTTTTTGTACAACAAATGTGACTCAAGGCTATTGTCAGTTTTCCTCTGTCCTGTGTAAACAGAGCACTTAAGGGTTAATTATTAATATCTTCTTTAGGTGTTCTCTTGCCCTCTTCAGAAAATTGCACGAACATTTTTTGTGCTGCTTTTTTTTGTTGCTCTTTTTTTCTGCTCCACCCTTCCCCACTTTGTTGTTCAGTAGCTTCTTGAGGATGATGAAGAGATGCTTTGATGTTTGCAAAGCTTAGTGGAAATAAACTTTTATTTCAACTTGCATTCCCTATTATATAATCCTTTGCTTTTGTCAAACAATTGCAAATTTAGCATTGATGTAACTGTAGAGAGTCTGGACTCTGATGAGTAAGTGGTGCTAGATGCTCTCAGCTCAAATAAAAATATCTACACCTTTCAGGAGCTCCATGAAGAAAGACAGGGCTTTTTGATTTTTTATTTCTATTTTCTGTAGCCTTAAAACATACAGCATTCATACTTTTCCCTCTAAGTTAAGGAATTATTCACAGCTATCTTAGTGTCCTCAGCTGACTGTACATGCGTCAGATAATGGAGTAAGTTACAATGGAATTCACTGTCTAATACTAGGTTTTTATCTATGGTAGAAGTCAGCATAGCACAATGCAGAGACCAACAGCTTTGTTCATTCCTATTGTTAAAGAAAAGTAAGTTAAGTTGGGCTTGTTGAGACTGTCTAGAGGCATCACCTTGTGTACTGTCTCTATTCCCTGAATTGTTTGACTACCCTTCAGATGCTTCCCATGATGTGAATGAAGTCATTGGTTCTTATGTCTGTCTTACCCTAATCCTTTATCACAGGTCCTAGTGCCACCAATCTTATAATAGGCTCCATCGCTGGTGCCATCCTGGTAGCAGCTATTGTCCTTGGGGGGACAGGATGGGGCTTTAAGTAAGCAATGCCGCATGTCTTCTCTTCGGTGGCTCTGGCATTTCTATTTCTTGCTTACATCACTAAGTTTTGAGTTCCTGCTACAAGAGTTCCAAGTTAACCCCCCTAAACTCTAACAAACTGCTTTAAACAAGAAAAGAAATTACACATGCAGTAAACAAGTGGAGGAAATGGATTTGAAAATAGCAAATGTTATCAGGGTGCAAAGTTGAATACCAATAAAAGAATTAATTTAACTTTCATGAATTAACCTAACACTTAAGAAACAAGGTCTTTTTACACCTCCAGGCAGTAGCATTGTTCTCAGAAGCTGATTACATTGGTTAAAAAGCCCCCAAAAGATACATGTCTTATTTGGAATGTAGTAGTACTCTCAAACTGCTGAACTTTTTGACAGTGAGAGATGTTGTGTAAATGGTCAGTGGTGGAAGGAGCAGTTTTCAGGAACAACTGTGTTGACACAGTTAACTTGGGAATAGCAGACCTAACTTGTTTGTGGATACTGATTTTTTTTTTTTTTATTATTATTGATACACAATTAAAAAAAAAAAGAAATTCATGTTTAGAGAGAACATTTTGAAATCTTGAGCTGTTTCCTGAAAGATGAAAGTATTTCCCTCCCAATTCTAGTTTGATGTGGTTTGTAACTATGAGGACTAACAGATTAGTCATTCTGCTTGGGACTGTTAAAGCAAATAGAGTCTTGTACAAAGGTACTTAATTCTTACCCTTTTTGTAGTGTCCAGTCTGCCCACATGCACGGTCTGTATTTGGTAAAAAGGATCTTCCTTTAGAATCAGTGTTTATAACCTTACAGATCGTGGAAGTAATTAAGTACAAGGGATTTCTCATTTCAAGTTGCTGTTTCTTTTCAATGACGTGAATCAAGGTTAAGCCATGATACAACAATAAGCCATAATTCTTCAAGGAGAATAAGTAATAGTAATAATTATAATAATTCAAAAGAAAATTTTCTATGGCCTCTGACATGAATATCAATAGAGTTGAGAAGAAAAAAATTATTCCCTAATTGATTAAGGCAGCTATGGAAGTAGTGATAAGGTCATATTTATCTTGTAATTCACTTTCAAAGGTCACCTGAATATGTTTTACTTCTGGTTTATACTCTTATATTTTCAAAGTTTCAGCTGGCCTTAATTAAATATGCATATAGGAGCAAAATATTTAAAAATCTCTTTCAGCCCTACTGAAAGCAGCAAATCAGGCTTTGCCCTTTCTCCTGGACAAGGCAATTACTCCCTGTTGCACTGCCTGTCGCTGTTGGTGTTCTCAGAAAGAGCCAGCACCTGCCACATTTATTTTTCTCCAAGTGCTTGTTCTGAGGGAAGTAACAGTCCATGTTCTTCCACTTAGTGCTGGCAAGAGCTGCAGCACTGCATGCAGCAGCTGTGGGAGTCACTGCTCCTCATTTGCTTTAATAAGAAAATATTAAATACAAGATGGATCCAAACATCCATCTATAAGCATGGGTGTAGGATCTTCATAAGGTTTTTCAGCTCCTGAGGCTAGACCTACCTTCTGCTGCTGGTGTTTTTGTTGTGGTTATTGGTTTGTTTTGTTTTCTCTTATAGCTTCTTAGTTAAATAAATTCAATCCACTTATTTGTAAAATAAATACCCCTAGGTCAGCCTACAGTATTTAGAAGTTATCACAGGGCAGCTCTAAACAAGGTAGCTTTAATATAGTCCTGTATCTTTTACATTGTACCTTATATAGCTTTTTCCATATTTATAAATAGTAAAATAACTTAGTATTTAGTTGTCTTTTTTTGTAAATAAAGTGTTTCAACAGTATATAATTCCAGTTGGTTGCAGAACTGAAGGGTTTTTCCCCCTGCACTTCACTGCAATTGGCTTTTTAAATAAATACAGCCAAATTTTCTGCAAGACCTGCATTAACATTTCTATTAACATTTTTGGTTTATTAAGATGAACAATGCACGCACATTTAAACCAGTAATATTAGAAACAGTGATGTTGCAAATGCTCAGGAGAATTAACCAAGCTAGATTCTGTTGGGGAAAAAAAAGGTCAGCTTACCCTTTTGGATGAGTTTTCTACTATAAGAGACACATGTCCATTACTTAGCAATTCATAGACTTTGCAGAAACAGGGTGTGCATCCCTAGATGATAGGTTTGTATTGCACAAGGTAGTTTGCTGAAAACAAAATACATGTCATGAAAATATAAAATAATTAGTTCTTCCTGTGAGTCTTTTCAAGCTGTCTTGGGCCCTGGCCACCTTTGCCCTTTGCCATCAGTGCTGCAGCCCCTGCCTCCAGCAGGCACAGAGCTCGAGAACTTGCACCAACAAAGAGCAGTAGGACAATCCCTCCCTGTCTAAAACAATACAGGATGTAATTGATTATTTCTTTTTCGTGTTTCACACCTCTCAAAGTGCTCCCACAAGTGGTCAGCTTTGCACCCTGGTGTCATTTGTTTGCCCAAAGGGAGAAGCTCCTTATCCCTACAGAGGACCTGCACTGGAAATGCTTCCTGAAGCTCTTACTCCCACAAGAGCAAGATACAACTGTTTGTTCTGTAGCAGAACCTCAAATACACTGGCCTGGCCTAGCTCACAGCTTGAAGTGCATGTTTCTTCTGGGGGCCAGAGGGGAGCAGAAGAGACTTTTCAGCTTGTACACAAAGAGGGCTAGCACATGTAGACCCCCTGATACTTGGCTTCAGATAGATCTGGAGGGACAGATGAGGATAATAAAGGGATTTTAACTTTTCCTTTTTTTAAGCAAGTGATATATTTAGTCTCTGCAACTATGAGAGAAGGTAGCTAATGCTTTACAAACTGGGAGATGTGATTTCTGTTTCACAGGTTATCAGATGTTCATATGAACATACGGTACTGTGGTGTCAAGTCCATATCAAACGTAAGCTGCAACTAAGCAAACTTTGTTCATGAACTGAGGTGGGGGTGGGGGTTGGAGGGGAAGTGTAAAAGAAGGCTTGATGCAAGTTCAGAGAAACAAAGTAAAAACAGCTCAACGAACAACTTCCAGTTTCAAGAGTGAATCCAAGGTTAATTTGCAATCAAGTTAATGTGTGGACAGAATAGGAAAGAAAAAGTTAACTGACAATTTTACAGAATATAGAATCTCATTAGACATTTCAGGTGGCTTAAAGGCTGTGGGTGGAAACCTTGTTAAGTAGATTTTACTCAGTTGAGCCTTGCATAGTACTTTTAAAGCTGTTGGTGTTTAGACAGCAGTAAGAACTTCATTTTGGTGCAGCAAGTCTGCACAGTTTCAGTATACAGTGTTTAATATAGGAAGGACATTTTTACCATTAGAGTAGCTCAGGGCCGTTTTTCCCTAGCATACATTCACTCACTTCTGCTAAGCTACTGCAGTAATGTAAGTCAATTAAGGCTTTTGTTACTGACTTTAACAGCAATTTTGGTAACAAAACACTGCTAAGAGGTAATGCTAGTAAAAGTGATGTGGAAATGCACATGAAAAGCTGCTGCTTGTTATAACAGAATACAAAAGTGGCAGATAGGGAATTGATTGTAGGCACAATTCTATTTTCAGCAATTGTTCTTAGCTAAAGAGCTGCAAGGTTTTCTGTTTCTTTAATAGAAGATTAATGGAGGAACCAAAGACTTACCACCTATAACAGATGCTGAGGTTGAACTGGTCTGTGTGGCTGCATTTAGACCCAAAAGGTTTCCACAAGATAAGGCAGTGGAATGCTGGTGGCAATTTCATGAGGAAGGAGGTTTTGGTCCCTTACCAGCATTTCCACCAAGCATGAACTGTGGACCAAAATCCAGTCATCACTGCACAAACAACAGCTAGAATCAAATGTGAGGTATTTTCTCACTTTTTTCCCAAACTACTGGAATAAATGGGAGGTCAGTGTCTTATTTTAAGTTGCTTATTTTAGTCCCTCATTTTGTTAATTTTAATCAGTTTTGTAGCAAAAGTTAATTTTTTTAAGCTCTTCTTCAGCATTTGAACCATGCTTTAGGAATGCCTATGAAAATATTAGCTAGTTGAAGTGATTAAAATTCTGGGTTTGCATAAAATCTGTAAGTACTTCAATAAAGCTTTGTACTTACATGATCACAGACAGGGACACACATTTACAAGTAATGTACTCTGTGACCACATTCCTAGTTAGCTGCATAAAAAGAATGCAGCAGATTGCAGCAAGGTATTTCTTGAATACATCCAGCCCTCTTTGAAACCAGTTTTTCTTTTCTGAAATATTTTTTTGTAAACATGACCAAGTTAGGCAGTGATGTGCTGTAGCATAGAGTGCTTTTTTGATTAAAAATCACCTTTTTTTTTTTTTTGTTAAAGACCCTTTTTCTGGTTGGATTACAGACAGAAAGGCTGACCCTCATTATTTAAAGAGGCATTAAAACTTTAAATGCAAAGAAGTTGATGTTCTAAGATCTTCCACATAAACCAACAAAGGACTAGGAAGCAGCATCATTCTTCTGTGTGTCCATCCAGAGAGGACATTCCTGCCCCCTTACCATTTAACTGAAGCATAGCAGAAAGAACCTTGTACTGCTGTAACTCATGGCTATAAATGGTGGAAATATCCAGAACCTGCTATTCACCTACTCTCCTTTATTTTAATTTTATTGGGGAAGAGGGAGACTTGTTCTATTTGCCAATTTAGGTTAGACTACTAACTGTCTTCATTTTAGTATTATAATGGTTGGTAATTCAGGATGATGTTGTTAAAGCAGGTCAGGTGATCAGAACAGAATTTCAGTTCCTGCAGGGTAACACCTCCCTGCCCACCTCTGAAGTGCTACAATGGCAGCTCTTGTTAAAGCTTTGCATGTGTGTACTGTTTCCTTATTGACACTGTACCTCATGTTCCGTATTTCAGGCTCTTATTTTAGTTCTTCACGTGTTTCTCTCTCTCATACAACATTGTTAGCAGAATATCCTAAGTGAAGAAAGGCAGTGGTTTGGTCAGTATCTTCAAAGGCTGTCAGTTGGTCAAAGTTCCTCAGAGTTGGTCAGTTCCTCAAAGGCTGCATTTCTGCTGAATAAAACTAGGAAATAAGTAAATATATTGTTTGGACAGATCATAGAATGCGTGATGAGGTTTGTACTGGAACACTACACTAGTGGAGATCAGGTTAGAAAAGAATAGATAGGATAAAAGTCCAAAGAGTTTTGTTAGATTGTACTGGGAAGCTACCATAGCATCTGTCCTCTGTACCATGTTCTAATACTTTATAAAAAGTCCATTTCTTTAATTAAAATAAGCTCAGGTACCAGTGTAATTCAGTGTCTGTTTTAAGGACTTGTCCTCTTCAAGCAAACAGGAATATGGTACTTCCCATATAGTAGAAGGACAAGTTATGTCACCTGGGATTTTTCATCTGCATTGTTGATTTAAAAGGACTGACTAATTAGTTGTTTATCAGTAGTGCTTGAATTCAAGGATGCTAGACAGTATTTAAAAGGAGGAGGTGTGGGGGGAAGAGAAGCAGACATGTCCTTTTCCCATTGAAATTGGCAGGACAAGCAGATGCACAGCAGCCTTTAACTCACATTTAACAAAGTTCTGTAATATTCATACTCCCTATCTGGCAGTTTTCAGGTTGGCCTGAAAAATTAATTTCCTCATCTCAAATTGACCTGTAGTTCAGAGGAAGAGGAATTGAGATACTGAGGTAATGTCAGCCTCATTCCAAAGGAGCATTAGTACAGTAGTCCTGGAGCGGAAAAGACTGAAAGATGAATACAGTAATCTTCTTTCAGAAACTAGCATTTCTTTAGCATTCATCTTGCACAAATCCAATCACAGGCATCCAAGGAAAAAAACAAAACCAAGGATGCCCAAGAATTACCAGCCTCTGGAAGTCCTCTCAAAACGAAGTTACCTTTGCATTAGTCTCAAACCACCAGTTAAACCTTAGGTATAGAATATTTATAAATATTGTAGCAGTGGTAGAGGTTAGTAGGGCTGCAGAAGATTGAAAATCCAGGGGTTGGTCTGTAGCTTTAGGGAATATATGAATTCCTGTTCTGTATTTTTTGCATGTTGGTTTGGTGGTGGTAGTGGTGTGTATGCCCAATGGTAAAACTAAATGCATGAGCCCCTTGCTTGATGCCCCACATAAAGCCAGATACTGGGGAGGTTGCACCCAACTTTTGTTGTTGCTTCCTAATGTCTTGCTGTCTGACATAGGACATCGACATCGCAGGAGATTGGATGTCACCAGCTGGCTGCCCACTGTTAACATTCTGTTCTAATCACACAACTGACAAAGCTGTCCAGTCTCCTTCGAATGCAATGTCTCAGCTGTCTTTTGCACCTTACTAAGATTCACAGCACTTATGGTCAGTAGTGTGGTAAGAGCTCACAAAGGCACACGCACTTCTGTCACACTGGTTACATAAAGTCGATTCTGGTGTAGCCAGAGCTGGGCACTTGCTCTGAGAACTCAAGCCTCTGGGGGCTGAAGTGTTGCCGTTCCTGGCACTTGTGACTTATTCTCTTTAGGTAAACACATGCATTCTTGGCCTAGTGCACATATGTGTTACTGGGAGCTGAAATGTTCTACAAGTTCAGAGCACCACTTGAAGAACTACAGAAGTAATTGTTTTCTGTATGCCAGCATAATCTTTAAACTGCATAAGGAAAGCAGTACTTGATACCATGCTATAGAAGGCACACAGCCAAATTCCTTAAATCGTTACCCCCTGAAAAAGTTACTGGTTAAACTGTGTCAGTGTGAGCCTTTTACTTTACTATGACCTTAGCAATGGCTTTGTTCCTGTTATATCTAACTAATGTCTTGCATTTTTCTCCTTCCATCTCCTTTTGATGAAACCTGGAAGAAATGTCAAAAAACGAAGGTTCGATCCAACTCAGCAAGGCCCTATCTGAAGAAATGCCATTCAAAAAGCTGCTTCTTGCACTACTGGATTTTGGGTATGATGTCTTTGCTGTAGCTACACAGGAACTAAATCAGTACGGAAGAACATGAGAACAGTAACTATAAACACAAAGTTGGGATATTGGGATTTGAGTTGGTAGAACACTGTCCTTTTTGGAGATAAGTTGGAAATACTTCCTCTATTCACTTTTCTCTTGTTAACATTAACTGACAAGTGGTACAAGCAAACTGCTTCAAAATCAGGTGTTTTTTTCCTTTTCTCAAATTAAGAAGGAGACACACAGACCAAGTGCAATAAGAGAACTGTTCCAAAATAATGGAATCGCAAAAGATTCTTTCCCAGCCTGCTGGCACTCTAACTTCACTTGAGTTCGCATGACTTCCTTTTTCTTATCAAACTCCAGTGGCATGAGGAGCTAATTTTGAAAGGGTAACCTGCATGGCTCACATACAACCAACCAAGTTAGCAAGCTGACCCCAAGCAGAATCTGCAGCCCGATAAATACAAACCACTGGGAAGCCAGTGCCAGGCTTCAATAGCTTTTCCAGCCTCGCAGTGCATTCTGCTGCTGGACTTGAGGGTTCCCTGCTCCATGAGCTCACTGTCCACCTTGGACAGGAGCCTGTTGGGTATGGAAGCTAGTGAATGATGGATGGAATTCTTCCAAGAGGTAAAAAGTGTAAATATGGAAATAAGATTTTGATCTATCATTTTCACAGATTATATATAAATATATATATATGAGAGAAAAGAATTTCCATATAAAAAGGTTCTATTCTTTATGTAAATCTATTTTTGATGTTGGGTTTGGTTTTGGGTTTTTTTTCTCCCCTTTTTTTCTGTAGCATGTTGTACAGCAGATGTTCTGGGCTTGCTCAAAAAAGGCAGATAACAGCATGCAGATGCAGGGAGTTCTGACACCAAACAGATGTGATCTAAAGTTTGTATGCTTGAAACCAAAAACAATTAAAATGTATAAATGCATATCTATGTACTGACTATAAGTCTGAATTACTTTTTTTGGCTGTTATACAGACTTTTCCATGATATAGTATAAGTAACACACTCTCAAACTAATCACAGAAGTGCCAAGCTCTTTTTTTTTTTTTTCTTTTAAGAATAGCTACTTTTTTCCTGCCTAGGTCCTGTAAAATAAAAACTTAAATAAGCCTTAAAATACTCAAAAAATGTTAAAGCTTGGAATGAGTTATTCTTATCTTGCCTTCCACCCATCCACTCAAAGCAGCTTGCAAAGGTGACTGACCTTTTTAACTCGCTCCCTGTATCACTTTGATGCATGTCACTTTTCAAAGTTTAATGCAAGATTAATACCTTGACCCTTGGCTACTGATAGCCAGTTACCATCACAATAGGTGCAAAATCCCATGGAATTTCAGGTGTGTTGTCATTACTTTTAGAGACACCTTCTGTACAAACAGATTTTTGCAGAGTAGTCCTGGGCAGCAGTCCTGTGTCCCTAGGAACGAGGCTAGCCTGGCTGCAGCTGCCTTGGGAAAGGTAGGTGAAGAGGTCTAGTTTAGGGCTCCCTTAAAGTACAGAGCTGTACAGTCTGATCCTTTTAATCTTGACTTTAAAAATTTGGTAAGTGAAGTAACTGAAAACTTAATTGCTGCAGCTGATAATCAGAATTAAAGACTTCTGTAATTTTGGATCTAATTTAAAAGTTGTAGTTTAGTAACTACAGAAGCCCAGTTACGCTACTTCCTGCATCTTTGTTCAGAGGAAATCCATTTCCCAAGTTAGCTTTAAGAGCCAAAACATTAAGAAAATGCTGCAGACATTCTCCTGTGAGTTAGAGAACCTCATTTCAGTTTTTTTCTTATTGTGATAATGTTCAATTCAGTTGTGTCCATATATTGGTTTTGAGTCACAGTTATTATTAAATATTTTCAATCAGCTTTAACATAATCACATTTACACTTACTACCTTATAAGTTAAAGGTGCTGCACACAGGTAGTTGACATTAATAGAAATTGTAAACCTTTTTCTGAAAAATTCCTGCTTGGCTTTAAGCAGAATTAAATTAGTGACATTTCTCTGATGACAAACCAAAAATACTTGCAGCTGTATTATGGTTCTCTAAAAATGCTTTGATTGGGAACATGTCTTAACTTTTTTCAGGTTCTGCTTCCAAAGCAAGCATAACCCACAACAGAACCACCAGTGGTATCAAAATTTATAATAAGTAAAGTCAACTGGATATACATAAACTACCTGTGTAATAAACCTTGGAGAAGCATTTCACAAACAACATTTTTAGTGTGTGATGTGATGTTTTAAATCAGACCACAGTGGTCCCCAACTACTATGTATATATGTTCAGTGCTGGGGTAACTTTTTTATTTACACCAGCAGTTTCATAGGAATTAGGATTTCTTGACTGAATTTATGCTCCAGTCCTCAGCCATTGTGTGTAGGGGAAGAACACACTTTCTGCCCTGTGTGTACACAACACCAGTGACAACACAGCTCAGAGCAGGTACAGGCCACAGTGCTTCCTGTGCTGGTAGACAGTTAAAAAACTGGGTTTGGTAGGTGTTGATTTTGTACATCCCCCTTGCTGTGCTTTGGGAAGTGCATATCCATTTAGCAGTACCTTGTTCATCGCAAAGCGTCACCAAAAGAAGACCAGGTTGACTCTGCCTCCATTTCATCCGCTCTACATTTGCTCCATTATTTACCTATTCAGCTGGATAAGAAACTGTGGTAACTGTATAGCTCATTCCAGTCTGCTGCATGATCTCACTGATTTGATCTGATACTCCTAAAAGAGAAGACTGTCAGGCAAATTAACAGCTGTATAGGTGCATGTTCAAGACACAGATTACTTAAGGCTGGAGTCTAACCAATTTTTCTTTACTATGCAAAGATGGGTATTGCACAAACAGATGAGACAAATGTCTGAGGAAATGCCATAGAATACTTGAAGTTATGTTTTAAGCCTAATCAGTCATGTTTTATATTCATTACTGCTTCCACTGTTACTCTTCTTTTTAAAAATGATTTGTAATTATTTTTTTAAGTGCACAACTTGATGTTGTTATAAATCAAGTTTTTGTTTGAAGTTAATACTCATTCATATCCTGTTGGCTGCTAATGAATGGAAATTCAATAGTCCTTGTTCTGCATCTTAGCAAGATGAGTATTAAAAATGTCATGAACATGGAATGGAGTAGTTTTTAATTTTCAATTTTTTTTTCCTTATTTATTCTCTCAGTTTAATTTCATTTCTATATTCAAGGAATCATCACCTTTGTACTAGTGGAAACTGAATGGAGTTTTCTTTTATCAAAGATCTCAAACTGTGTCAAATCTCACAGTGAGGCTGTCTGTGGGAGGATGTTGCACGCAGCCTTTCCACCGTGCATGGAACCAGCGCCTCGGCGCCCAGGATGGGCCCAGCCTGCTTCAGTCCCAGCTGCTGGCTACACTGAGCTCAGTGAGACCTGGAGGCTTTTGTTATTTGAGGGAAGCCTTTTCCAGCTCAAAAATCTGAATTACATAATTACAAGAAGTCCAAAATGAGGCCCTTGAAATATTCTTTAAATAATTACATCATAACAACCAGACACAACGGCCATCACTTTAATGGAATACTGAATGAAACTCGATTGCCCTTTTCTTCACTAACTCTAGTGAAGCCAGCCTGGGAAAATTAAATGCATGCATGTCACAGTTACCAGACAACTACTGATACTGTTTTGCTTTCTCCAGCTCCAGATAGGGAAACAAAATACACTTTTGTGTTAGTATATCCCAAGGTTCTGTATGAAAGCATGTTTCTCATTTGGAGCTATAGAGTGAGGGAACACTCGCATTAATGGATCCACTATTATCACTTCTATTTCCTGTCATTTGAATATAGGATTTATCTATAAACTCAGTATAAATATGCAACATTTTGGCTATAATTAGAATAGACAATCGTTCCCTAAAATAGGAGTTAAGTCTTTTGCAGCATATGAATAGAAAAGCAATGTAGAAACAGATGCATACCTGCTTTTGATTTTACAAGAAAAAGTTCTTAGAATTGTTTTTGAAAACTTTCACAATTCCAGCACAAAACACTGAAGAGTGATCTTGCTGGGGCACTTATTATCATGAACAAAACCAACACAACAACAAGCTACGCTGTACAAACCCAAAATTCCGTTTTGTTCTAAATGCACTCTCTATAGATTCCTACTTACGAGAGCTGAAAAGTTAATTTAACGTGAATCATCCATCAATATCACAGAGACTGTTTAAGTGCCCAGGGAAAGCGTAAATAAAAAAAAAAATGTAACTAAGAATTTTAGTAGTAGAGATGCTCAAACCAATATGACTGAAAGCAAAACGTCACAAAAACATTTTCTTAAAGCTGCACATACTATAATTCAGTTCAGTGATTTATTGTTCACAACTCAGCAAGCACATTATTGTGGAATAAGTTATTTAGTGGGAACATGTAATTTAAGAGGGGATACAACCCCTAGATAAGTACAAGGACTTCACATCAGATCAGCATCACCAGCCACTTAACGTGTTATTTCTGAAGAACCACAAACTACTGAGGGCAGTGTAATTCTGAACACTCGTATTTGTAGAAAAACCATAATCACATGTCAGTTGATTTCTTCTTATTAAAATTTTCCTCTAAAAAAGCTTGGTTTTGTCATAAGTCATGGGCTAGCCCTCATCTTTACCACGAACGCTGTAACAGGCCATGCTTTAGTGTGGCACTTTCTGAGCCAGTATAAGAATTTCCCCATCCAAGCTGGTAACTCGAAGCATGGAGGAACTTAAATGCATTTTACACAGTCCAAGTTCAGTCATTCATAAGCCCAACACTCTACCACTGTATATTATACATTCACAGATTTCCTCAGCCATCAGTCCAGCTATTAAAGGCTTTGAATTTGCTTTGGACACTGTGAAGCAATGTTTGCATCTGCACTACACAGAGAAGCTGAGAGAGAAGGGCTGGTTATTAAAGCTGTATTTCAACTGGTGACAAAGGCACGAGCATGACGCACTCCTTCCATTACACACTGGTTACATGCTGTGGTTATAACATCTGTTTTGCCTCTTGCGCAGAAAGGAAGGGTGCCACACATAACATGTGCTGCTGCTCTGCAGTCTGACCCGGACAGTGTACAGACAAAACATGGCACAAGCAAACTACTTTCGACTGGTTTCCTATCTCCAGCTGAGATGGTGATCAGTTTATTCTCAAGAATGAAACACATCTAAATACCTCAAACCTAGTGCTATTTGCATAAGCCTTAAGAGAAATTTTAAAATGGTAACTTCATGACAGCTTTGCTAAACTTACTTCCAAATAAATTGCAGGAAGCATAGGCTAACAACTGATAGCCCCCAGTTTTCCCACTTGACTCCTGTGAAAGTGTTTTGTGCATAATGGAAACAAGAATCAATATCCTTATGCACTTTGCCCTCACACTTTACATCCAGGATATAATTTATGACTTGCCTTAAAATAGAATAAGCACTGACCTTATTAATTTAGGACAGTTTTTCATAGACTGGGTCTTTGGACTGTTGAGCTTTTAATTGTCTACTATGTACCCATGCTTTAGAGGGGATTCCTCAACACACAACTCACTCAGCATGCTGTGGATTCACAGCACAGTGGAACACTCTTAATCAGTACATAAAAGCTTTACTGTTTCAAGAAAGGAGTACTTGGTGTTGCAGAAAACTGAACAGATCTATCCCCAGTGTCTAATCCAGGTGATGGGGCACCTGGAAGCCTTTTGGAACTTCAGCACAACCAAGTAATTCACAGTACTTGTAACAGCAGAGTTATTTGCTTGGAGAAACAACCCCTCCTTCCCCTCCCAGCTGGCTACTGAGCTGCAGGCCAGCTGAGGTGGAAGTTTCTGTACCCAAGGGTTACAGAAGAAAATGGCACCAGCAGCACCAACTGATTTTCCTGTGACCCTGCAGCTCTGACAAGGACCCTTGCACACAGGCGACGGGAGCTGTGCTGAACCGTGCCTTGTGCTGTCAAGCTGAAGGAGGTGCCCAGACCGTCCTGGCACAACACACCCCTGTTTTCCACTGGTCAGCAGGCCGAGCTGTGTGGCAGCAGCACTGGGGACACCTAAAGCTCCACCTGTCTATAGCAAAGCCTGACTTTCAGCCTTAGTGCAGTCACACAAAGATGCTTCCACTCATCTCTTCGGCTTACATTAACAGAGATGTTTATCTCCCTAACAAGAATCTTCTCCCAAAACATGATTTATAGCAGTCTGGTTTGCTCCAAAACACACTAATAACTGTATAATTAGAGAATAACTGTACAGAACTTGCAGTAGCAGTGCTCATGGTTTTGTTAAGCAGTCTCAATCTGTGCTTCCAAAGAGAAGGCTCAAGATGCTTTTAATAGTAAGTATAAGGACCACAGTCTAAACCTCCATACTCCATTCATATATTTATGTTGGCATTTGACATATTCTGACCATCCATTTCCTCCCCAGACCTTTTCCCTTGTCAACATGCCACGCTCTAAGGATGGCACAACAATGAAATCAGATGGATGCAAAGTGCACAAGAAAGCCTGTTTCCTTTGGAGTTGGTCATTTCTCCTCTATTTCCTTTCAGGCACATCTGAACTCTGTATTGCTATTTCAAGACTTGCTCATTATGAAGTTACTCTTACAGATATTTGTTAACAATAACATAGTTTATAGAAAATGAATGCTTGACCAGGATTTCTGTGCAATGAGAAAGCAGTTCTAAGAAACGGAACTATTTTAGTGCCCTCCAGCATTCACTGAAAAGCTTCAGGAAATTAAAGATTTTAACTTCTGTTTTGTGTAATGAGGAGATCCTGAACACAAGACTGAAAATTGCCTCATTTGCAGAAAGAAAGAAACAATTCCCTTACATTACAAAGTCCTGTCTGTGTGCTGTTGGATCAGAGGGCTGGGCAGGTAGGTAAAAGATTCAGGTCCCATTATATTTTTGCTTCAGTTTTTTCTCCTCTGATTTGGCTGGGCATTTTCACTTCAAACACAAGATCTCTAGGACAGCAACTGTTGTACTCAAAGGTGACCTTTAGCACCTAGGCCAGGGAGCACTGCTTTCAGGCAAACCTGGTTGACTGATAAGTTTGAGACAATCTCCCTCCCCAGGTATTCAAAAAAATGATAATCTTCATGAAATACGCAGCTTTTTAAGCTGTGCCTAATCAGTAGTAGGATAGGAAAGAAAGGCCCTTGTTAAAACAAACTATTGTCTTTTCAGAAGCTCCAAATTAAAGATAAACTTATTACATAGAAGTCCACTCTAGGATCACCTTTGTAGCATCCCCTTTGCGAATAGGTTTCAAAGGGTACATTTGTGAAATAAAAAATGGGAGTTTCAAAGGCTGAGTGGCCTGACCTATAAAAAATAAATAAAATATATACGCAACTTTTTAAAAAAACCCCAATGTTCTATCTGCCTCTATTACATGGTTCCTTACTGATAATGTATGGGTTTTGCCTCATCTAAGTATTCTAAATGACAGAGTTTGTACTACTTCACTCAGGAAAATCATTCAGGAAGGCAGATTTCTCTGCCAATAAATTATTCATGACAGATCTTGCACACTGAAAAAACCCCAATTCTCTCCTCTGACAACAGCAGTGGTGTACTTATAAGGCTTCACATCAGTGGTTTGAAGAGTTGCAAGTACTTTAGAAGTGCCAAAGAACCTTAGTAGGAACTAGTAGCAGAACACAGAATAAAGCAGATAGTCTAGCAAACAGTTTGAGAATGAGCAGGTAACCAAGGAGAGCTGAAAATCCCACAATTCCCTTTCCCACAAGACAGAATATTCATCTCATTACTCTCCAGAATCTCCTGTGACTTATTTCTTGCCTCTAAACAATTTGCTATCCCTGCTTCAAGAATTTCTTCTTGAAGACTATTTTCCCTAAACAACTTCGAGTGGGAATGTGCAGGATCCCAGCATGGGGTCCTGACTACCAGGGGAGAGTCTGTGCCGTGGGATGAGTGTGACAGTGACAGAGCTGGCACCCTTCCTTGGTGGCCCACTGGCATGGCACAGGAGCTGCCCTGAGGCAAGCGTGCTCAAACACCCTTTTCTGCCAAGAGCTGCAAGAAAGAAACACCCTCAGAGCAAGAAAAGGTAGGAGACTCCACACTGCAATCCTGCTCAGCTTCAGGAAAGAACCCACTGTGAAAGTGCTTTTCTTCCTCAGAAGATTTGGCTGTAACTCCCGGGGAGAAATTGATCCCATGACAGTTTTGCTTTCCTAGATGTTAGTGGCAGTTTTACAGAAACATGTTTCACTGAACTGCTCTTTTAACTGTGGCATACCCAGGGTGACTCTCCTGTCTGCCTGGAGTGCTGAAGGTGAGCAGGGTTTCTCCACTGGCTGTGAGGACATGAGGAACTGTTGGGCTGAATCAGGAAGAACCAATGACTTTATTCTGGAACATGTTGATATCAGTCCAGCATCCAAATGGCAATGAGTCCCTTAATTCAAAAACTAATAGTTGTCTGGCTATAAATATCCAGAATGCCACTGAAATGAATCAAAAGCTCTCTAACTGAATGGTTAGTGTGAGACATCTTGCCCAAAAGATGTGAACAATTAACTTTTAATGTACTATATTAATCAGTTTGGAGTTCTTTCTTATTTTCTTGTAATGTTTTAGTCTAGAGAGAAATGTCACACCCTTTACAAAAGTCATTTGCATTTATAGTGTCCCATATCACCAAGATTATGTTTTCAAAAATATGTACTAATTTTCTAACCAACAGTGCTTAGGTTGCACTTGTAAAAATACCTGCTCCACATGTCTTTTCAAAGCTTATGTTAAATACATTTGCCAGAAGAAGTGTTACCTCTTCCACAAATTAATTTAAATAAGTGGCTTCAACAATGAAGCCAATTCACACTTCTGACACGTCACCTCAATTTACTCCTGGGGAAACACTCCAAATATGGCCCTGGAGACAGCGTTGCTCACATGCAACAGCTGGTAGGCATGGAAAGAGAGAGGAACACATTATTAAAGAAAGACAAATCTATTCTAATAGGGAGCTGCAGTTCCTCAAAGCTTCTAGCAGAAGGCCACTTCTCAGCACAGGCCAGAGACATGCCAGGGTGTCCACAGGGCTCCGGCTCCTGGCACAGAAATACACTGGTCTCCTGCCTGTCCCATGTCTTGTCTGCCAGCTCCATGGAAAAGTCTCAGGTCATCAGCAATAGTGTCCAGCACTGAAGAATTGTATGTTTAAGTAACTACATCTTTCCACTTGCTGGAACTGCTTAAGTGCTGCATCACACCAAGTGACTTTCCTGCTGGCCACTTCAACAGAGAATAGACCTAGAGGGTTGTTTAGAGCACTGTGGGGTCATCAAACACTTTGGGAGTGCAGATTCAATCCATCAAAAAAAAAAAAAAAGACAACATGACATCAAAAGTTTAAAAAAACCAGGTTTAGATACTCAAGCCCCTTACATATCATTTATAAAAAATGAATAAAATATAGCTGCAGACTTTGGATCAAATATTTGATTTCATTTCCAAGAAGCTCTTTAGGTGTGTTTGTCAGGGAGCCAATTTTAAGGACAGTTTAATCTCCTACTTAAAAGAGAACTGGAAAAAGTTAAAAATGGGAGTAGGATTCCACACTCTGCCTTTATGGATTTTGAAGAAAAAAAAAAATCAAGCCTCTGCCAGGTACCAGGAATTTAAAGCTAACAGACCTTTGGGTTTCCCCCCTCTGAGAATCACAAGTTTTGCCTTTGCTTTCACTTAGCCAGGTTTCACACAAGGCTGGAATAATTTGGAACCCAATTCAGCAAAACACAAACTTTCAGCTAAGAATATGTCTGTAACGCATTTTTTTTTTTAAAAGTAAGCCTAAAACAGGTGTCTTTCATCATGTGGGACATTTTAAAAGGCTTAATACTGCATTCAGGTGTGGCTGCTTTTGGAAGTAACAGGCAAGCTTTGCATACCATCACACATTGCTGTCTCTCATCTCAGTGCTGAACCTCTTTTTTTAATCTGTAAATACTTAGCTCAAGCAACCATAAACCACTGCCAGTTAACTTCAATGTTAATTTTAAACCATATCAGAAGGTTTGCTAGGAGCAAATGCAGGAAAGAAGTAACTCTGTATATAGTTATTTACACCTTTACTCTATTCAAAATGCAAATACCAGTGAAATGGCCTCCTATTTTTCTTACTTATCCCCTATTCCTATATCCTGATCATTTTACCTTTTGCTTTATTTTATTTTTCTGGTAGAAATAGCATCCTTTCTGTAGTGTTACATGATCTGAAACCTCTGTCTCATCTATGAGTAAATATTCAACTTTTCTTGATAAAAATATCCTTCTGCAAATGACTCTGGATATGACCTACAGCTCATGTGAATTAAATTCATAAGATATGGAGACCCATAGAAAATATGAACACTGGCTGCCAGGGGAATATATCACGCACTGCAATGAAAGAAAGATTATTGATATCTTAAGAAGGGCACAGAAAGTGTTACTGAGGGAGTCTGTGGAACTGAATGAGATGGCCAATCCTGGAACATTTCTTCTCCACTAGGAGGCTGAGGTGATCAATCTAATTATCAAAAACCTCTTTCCCAGAAATAGAATAAGTGCTCTGGTTCAGAGGGAGCAGAGTGTAGTAGTCTCAGGAAGTATTTGTGGAGCCAACTACTTTATCTGTAGCAGTATTTCCCTTGAGCAGCAACTCTCATTTCTGTGAGAGCCCCTGGGTTCAGTACCCTTGGGTCTGCCAGGATTCTGAGTGGAATGAAACCAATGTTGTTCTTGATCCAAAACCAGATAAAGTGCAGCCCAGAAGGGGACTCAAACTCACTTCTTAACAAGGAATCCATAAAGGTTGCAGGCTGACAGAAATTTATCAACTCACAAGAAACATTTTATCATTTCCTTTCCATTTAGCTCTACTCTTAACATGGGGTGGAGTCCTTGGAGCAACACACCACACATACAGAGACAGCAGCAAAAACCACTTCTGTGGCTTTTTAATCTTGCTCTGCTCTGGCCCCTGCAGCCAGGCCAACCATGAACACAAGCAGCCCCAGAGCCTTTTCTACCCAGGAGCTGCCTTAAGGTTCCATCACAACACCCAAATCTTACCTGTAAGCTTTCCTTCTCTGCTTTGCCCAGTTCAATCCCCAAACACAGAGGCAAGGAGAAGCATGCTGGCTACTCACTTGCCAAGGGGGCTCCAGATTGCACATGGGTCTGGAATCAGCTACAGAGCAGACTTTAAAAAGAAACCAAGAAAACCAAAAGCTGATCCTTAAGGATCATTTCAGCCCTAGAACTCAGGAGAAGGAAGTGTACTGGAATAGTCTGTATTTGATAGCACAGAGAAGAAATGTTGGAGATCCTACATATAAGAGGCTTCCCCCACCACGTTGCAAGGGCCCCTTGCAAGCTATTACACTCTTCAGTTCATCCTGAAGTCTGTTTCAGCAGTTGGTGACCACTACACCTGTCATTCCCAAACTCACACTTCTAGCTGAATAAATGGAACATTTGCAAATTGGCCAAAGTCCTACAGTATAGCTATTTACAAGGCTTCTAGCCAGGGTTCTCTCATCCCCAAAAAGTTCCTTGGGCTTTTGTTAAACAGCAGCATTACTTACAAAAAATACACTTTCACAGGGATTGCTTATTGACAAGACAAAGCATCAGGAGAAAAGAAAAGCAGTGTTTATTGTCATAGGCACGTCACAAGATCAAGAGTTTGGAAAGGAAGTTGCTTCTCCATTTACATGGACTGGATGCACAGAAAGAATGCAAATTATAAAGGTATTAATGAACATCAGAGGAATCAGTGTCTCAAGCCAACTTTCCAGCTGATGTGAACCAGTGTGGCCCCACTAACTTCAACTAAGATAAGCCTCATGCTACTGAAGCACAGGTGCTTTCTGGAGTTATGATTCCGCATGCAGAAGTAAAAGGGAGCTGCCAGTGAAAGTCTTGGAAAAACAAACAGGTTGCTGCCCAGCTGGTACGGACTCGTGCAGCTGCACTGGCTTCAGACAAGCAACAAGGTACTACCTGGTTTGGCCCGTAACCTACAGAGTTAGGAAAGAAGAATGGTCTCACATGCCTACTGCTTCAAATAGCTGGTGTTAAGCAAGTTCTGCCCAACTCTGGTTATCAGCATGGTCACAGAGCCCCAGCTCTTTGAGTAGTATGTTTTCTGTATGCAAGGGGGTCACAGCAGGCACAGTGAGCACAGGCAGAGTTGTGCTCAGGCTTTTCTCTCCATGCTGCATGTGTCAGGAGACAGCCTTTTCATCAGTGCTTTCCTTTCGCTTCCCTGCTAGCTTAGCCCATTTCTCCAATACGTTGAGGTTTTCCAGCTGCTACACAGAGGTCACAATCCAGCCGAGAACTTCACAGAGAGAAAATGCAACAACAGTACACCACATTATTGTTCTTGGGGGGGAAAACATAACCTGACCACCCCCCTCCACTGGAGAATGTACAGCCCTCCAAGGTAGCTCTTCTTTACGTAAAGTTGTGTAAATTGAGCTGCAGTGAGCACCTCAGCCCAACTACTTCAATTAGTGCCTTTACTGGAGCCCTTCTGTGGCTCTTCTCTTCTCTGGGTCTCTGCTTCAGCTTCCAGGAGAGCTGGACCTGCTGCATGTGGGCTGAGCCCCAGCCAGCAAATAGCTCTAGTCGTGCCTCACAGAATCCTGCTCTGGGGTGGAGGGATCTGCAACAGCCAAGCACGTAAAGCAAGATGCCTGAGGTCTAAGCCAGCTCTGGACAACATGAGCTCCAAGGTCAGACTTGTATTCTACTCTTCCCCTCCTGCCCCCCCGGTGCAGCGCTGGTAAGAGATGGGGCAAGGGGAGGGCCGCAGCTTTGCCGAGTCTGTTACTCTTCCACCCCGCTGCGCACCCCTTCCACTCGGCCAGAGGCAGCACGGCCACCAGGCTGCCCCGGGAGGGCCGGGGTCCGCAAGCAGAGGGGGACAGGCGGGGCAGAGAAGCGGAGCAGACTTGCAGCAAGGACAGCTCCGCACAGAGGAGAGGGCTCCGGGTGCCCGGGAGTAGCGGCCGGGCCCAGGGGGTGGGGGCTGCTCCCGAGCCCTGACGTAAAAACTAAGCGGGGCTGCCCGCTCCGGCTTCTTAAGGAGCGCAGCGGCGGCAGCGGGCTCGGAGAGCCCTGCTCTGGCCGGAGCGCCTCGAGGTAAGCGCTGAGAGCTGCGGGCGGCGCCGGGGCGGAGCGGAGCGGAGCGGGACGGGACGGGAGCGGAGCGGGCGGGCGGGAGCGGCCGAGGAGTCGCGGCGCTGCCCGGAGCCTCGGGAGCCACGCGGGACTGCCCGGGGATGCTGCGCCGGAGCGGGCACCCGGCCCGGGACCGGCTGCGGCAGCCTCACGGCCGAGGGACTATCCGTAAGTGAGAGCTCCAAGTTAAATGATAATAACGAATTAACTGATTAACTTTTAAATTATTATTGTAAGGCGTTATTCACGACGGGGAGTGGAGCAGGAGACTAAACTGCAAGGAGAAGCAGGGATAAGGGGGAGGGTGGGAAAAGTAAGAACCAGAAGGCGTAAATAGCATAAACACACACACAAACTTCACCGTATGGACAGAAAGACCTAAAGCTTGGAGGGTTTAGGGGAGGCATTGCATGGAAGCATTCACCACATGCACAGGTAAGAGATTAAAGAAATCTGGCATTTCCTGAGCATCCCCTCCAGCTCTCAACTATCTAAAAAAATACACTCTTGAACCTTGGGGAAGGCTAACAGCACAATGCTGCCCGAGTTTGATCAGACCATAAGGACTAGTGGCCTTTACTACTGGCCCTTAATAATGCCATGCACATCATACTTTCAAGGGCACCAATTCTCATATTAATGCCCTACCAGCTGCCTGCCCAGGGCTGTCCTTTTGTTTTGACAAATCCAGAACCCTTGTCTTAGCCAGTTTTGTAACTTTAAAAGTTTAGAATAGGGGCTGGGAAGCAGAAAATGCAAAGCAACCAGTTCAGTTTTTAACCTGTACAAATGAGATGGGCTCTGTCAAAGTCACAGAACCATAATTTAAAGGATTTTAATAATATTATTTCATATTATTACCCTGTTTTAGTATTATCCCTTTGTTTGAACAATCTGTTGTTGTTGGAGCTCCCCACCCTCATGGTCATAGCTGAGACTGCTAAACTACTTTGAAAACCAGAAACTTGATTAAGTTAATTATGTCCTTTGAAAAAGTCTCAGTAAACAGACATATGTGCATACTGCATAGCATGTATACATAGGTGTCTGTGGCCAGTGGAAGGGCTCTGATGCACAAACAAGAATGAAGTAGTGACTCACAGGATGTTTTTGGCTTGCTTCTGAGAAAGCAATCAAAGCCTGCCTTGTGGAGTAGGGTACCAAAGAATGATGTTTCTTGGGGATCTTGGGAGCAGCAGGAGGACAGCCCTATTCCTACCACCACTGTGGTAAGTGACATCCACTAGGCAGAGCAGTGTGGGAAGAGCAAGCTGTCCCTCTTTTGTTGCTTAAATACAATGTTCAGGTCCAGGGCTGTCAAGCCAGCTCTTCTCACAAGATCCCGACTCAGATTAAAAAGTGACTGTAAGCAGCTGGGGAGTAAAGACCGAATAGTCTGAATACCTCAAAAATGTCCCCAGAACCTGACCAGATAGCCAGACAGGGGCTAGGTAAGAATATCATTGCTAGGACTGAAATCTCTGAAGAGTCCTTTAGCTCTACAATGAAATATATTCCACAAAGCAGACTACTCTTCCCTAGTCTTGCACACCAGCTGTGCCTGGGCTGCTTTTCATGTACAATCCCTCTGCACATCTATATCCTGCCTTTGGCATTTTTCTTCACATAGCAGAGGAACACTTCTTCAGGATCACTCATGAAAGAGACTTTCAGCACAAAAAGCCAGTTGCTTATCTAGCTCATTAAGAGCAGTAGCTTCCCCACCCCCAGCAATCAAACTGAAAATGTACAAGCATGAATACTCAGCAGATCAGCACATACATTAAACAGAATTTTGTCCTAAATGCTGATCTCAGATATTGCTTATTTCCACAAATGGGAAGTTCTCCATATGCCATGAGCTACACTAAAAACAACTTGTTCAATATCAGAAATGCTAGAAGCATGTTAGAAAATACAACAGAGAAGTAAGTACTAGAAATGAAATCTGATAGAGACAACTGAGCCTTTCTGTCCACAAAAGGTTATCATTCTTAGAATTTCTACCCATCCATTATAGATACTAGTTACCAAATTTCACAGTTTTAGCAGACAATTCTTAGTGATCTGCAATACACATCTGTACTTTATATATATATATAAAAAAAATACATGTCAGCATAGGAAAGACATGGACCTGTTACAGCAAGTCCAGAGAAGGGCCACAAAAATGATGAGAGGGGTGAAGCAGCTCTCCTGTAAGGAAAGGCTGAGAAAGTTGGGGCTGTTCAGACTGGAGAAGAGCAGGCTCCAGGGACACCTTGTTGCAGCCTTCTAGTACTTAAAGAGGGCCTATAAGAAAGATGGGGACAGGCTTTTTAGCAGGGCTTGTTGCAATAGGACAAAGGGTGATGGTTTCAAACTGAAGGAGGATCAATTTAGATTAAATATTAAAAAAAAATCTTTTACAGTGAGGGTGGTGAGACATTGGAACAGTCTGTTCAGAGAGGTAGAAGATGCCCCGTTCCTGAAAACAGTCAAGGTCAGGTTGGACAGGACTCTGGGCAATCTGATGTGGTTCAAGATGTCCCTGCCAATGGCAGAAGGGTTGGACTAGAGACCTTTAAAGGTCCCTTGCAACCTGAACTGTTCTATGATTCTATATGCATGTGTACATATTGTACAATACAGCTGCTATGTGATGGCTTTGCTATACCCTCTTTTCAGAACTGTTCTGCATTTTAGCACCTAAACCACTCTGGGTCAATGGATGAATTTGCAACCTGCATTGATTAGAACCATTAAAACACATTTTCAACAAAATTTTCCCACCTGCTGTCCACTGATCCTTGTGATTCTGAAGACTATTTTAAAGGGCTCAAACTTTTGAGAAAAGCAAGACTGCCTAAAGGCTTAAATTATGTAAAAAGGAATGGACTTTTACTGAAAAAGATTAGGGATCTGTAAAGCAAAAAGGGCAAAAAACTTCCAATATTAAGAACTTCCAGATAAGATTTGAGGATGATTAAAAAATTTTCACACATACTTCTGCTACAGAGAGCATTGCAACACCTCTAGTATTTATATACATGCAAAAAGCATACACACATCTTTAAGGAGCAGAGAAACAATAGCTGAGTGCCTTGTATATCATGTATAGTAACAGGACTTTATTCCTGCATCTAAGAGTGAGACACTTTTCAGCTTCTCTTGGTTTTCCTATATTTCAGTGACACAATGGATCTTGGAAGCAGAGGAAGAATCCACTGCACCATGAGACTCACCTGCTTTCTCTTATTCGTGGCAGTGTTCTGCATGACCCCTTTCCTCTGCCATAGTCAAATTGATCCACTAGCTCTTGGGCAGGCAGACCCCCAGTGCTGGGAATCCTCCTCAGCTGTTTTACTAGAGATGAGGAAGCCGCGCATTTCTGACTCTGTCAGTGGCTTTTGGGACTTCATGATCTTTCTGAAATCCTCAGAGAACTTAAAACATGGGGCTTTGTTCTGGGACTTGGCTCAGCTCTTCTGGGATATCTATGTGGACTGTGTGCTCTCCAGAACCCATGGCCTTGGGAGAAGGCAGCTGGCAGAAGCTGAGCAGAAGATGGCTACTCCACGTTTGCAGTTCACAGGGAGAAACCAAGGTCACTACTCCTTTAATACGGGTCTAATGGGCAATAATTAGACTCTAGTGGGAAAGAAAAGAGATTGAGGCCTATTGGCTGTGTGGTAATAGGACAGAAACAGAAGGCAGTGCTGTGCAAAAACCCCCTACTCCTCCCAGTGAAGTGTAGAGCTGTATTTATGTTGTGATCTCAGTAAAAATTTGACCTCCAAACAACCTGAACTTTAACAACAGCTTTTAAGTTTCAGTTTGATGGGGCAGGAGAAGCAGCAGAAAGGGTAATATAGGAGGATTCAAACCAAGAAGGCAGCTCAGTAAGTGAATATACCAATATATTCTTGCACAGCAGCATTTTTAGCACAGCTGTGCTGTGACCAGGCTAGTTCTGAACTCCCCGTTCTGAGAAGAATGCGTTGCACTGGTGCCGTTGGGGAGAGTGGCAGCCTTTCAGCAGAAGGGTAAGGGTATGTCTACCTGCCATCTAGCAGTCAGCCACCAGGTATCTTCCATTTCCATACTGGTAGCTTTACCCAACACACAACAGAAACAGACCTAGGACTTAGATGCATGCAGGCTTTCAGACACAACTGCAGCTCCAGGAAGAACACCACTACCTGTGACACTAAACACTGCAATTCCTAGTCTCCAGGTTCCAAGCCTCCTCTCCAGATGCACGTCACTTACATCCTCATTCCCAGAAGGGAGATACAGTATAGCTTTTCCTAAGTCTCAGTCCCTTCCAAGGCTTCAGTTCTGATCCTGCTACCAACAGATGCATCCTTGCCTGGAGAATATCCACTTTCAGATAGGGGTAGGTGCTATAATTTGATGGAGAGGCAGAGCTGCCTTTACAATTCAATGGATTGAGACCCATAGCTCCGCTTCCTAGAGCAGTGTCTTAGTTATTAAGATGTTTGGAAGGAATATTCATGGAATAACAAAGAGCCTCTCTGGGCAAGTACCCATTAGAGTGTCTCTAAAAAATGGGCTTGAACTCAGGGTTCTCGCACCCCAGGGACAATATACCACTGGACTAACCCACTCTTGCCCACAAACCTAAAACATTTTTGAGTATTGAAAGCTAGAATCTGGGATAGGAAGGACTGAGACATCCTTACCCTATTACCTACAGGCAGTATCCTGGGCATTGAGATAGGAGTTCAGTTTGAATCAACCCCTTCAGACTGAAAAACTCACACACAGAGGGTCAATTTCTAAACTGTGAGTCAAATAACCACCACCCGCATTTTAAAAGCAAGGACTGGATCCTATCTGCAAAAAATCTGAGCTCTGACTGGATCTTTACTGTGTTGGCAAGCAGCACAGAACCCAATTCTGGTTTCCAAGTGGTCTTAGACATCACACAGGCAGCAAGTTACTCAATCCTTACCAGACTGACGCACTTTTGGGTGCAAACAGAATGCAGCTTTAGACACACGAGGCAAGAGTATTGTCAAAAACTGAGATAACCCACCAGACTAAAGCACCAGATTAGTTTTTGGTTAGGATTGCAGCTTTGAATATCACTGCCTAAACTCCCACTTAGCCTTTTGTTTACGTCTGGCTCTACATATCTATATAACACTGTGATTTTCCTAAACAAAGAGCTTTTGTTCCAGTCAAGATTAAAGAGTAACAGTCTGATGTATTTTGAAGAATCAAATTAAGGGTTTTATGATAAATTCTGACTATTCTTTACTCTTATACAAAGAGATTTTATGTACTACTAAGTATTCACACCCTCTTTGTTTTGTGAACTGTAATCAGTTAATTTGGTTTCTCTGTATGACTGATTAACATCAGTCTGTAGCAAGCAGCTTATAGCAGTGACAGCCTATTTTTTTTTTTTGGAGGAGCTATCTAACATCTCATCCAAGACTCACAGTTTCTTAACAAAGCCAGCTGTTTTAATCTTTGTAACCTGTGATCCTACTGCCTTATTTCATCAGTGAAAGTAGAAATCAATTGGTAATAATTGCAGATGGAAATCACACAGCAAATGATGAGGAATAGAATTACCACTTATGCATAAAGAGAGGTACAAGCCTGTTTTCTCAGCCCCATGAGCAGCACTAACGGCACTCAAATTACCTTGTGTACTTCACATCTACATGGGCAGGTATAAATAGCTTTCAGTAGGCTTGTTCTAGAAATCAAAAAATAAAGCAAATTTTTTTGCTTTAGACTGTTACTTTTGCAACAGTTGATAACTTTATTGCTTCATACCAAAGTTTTTCATCTTATTCCTCTTAAATAGTTAAAATTTCAATATGTTTGGGGTTTTTTAATTGCAAACAGGATCATGAATCAAGAATGAGGAGCAATCTGTAACCTGCATTCATTGTAGCTCCTTAAAGATATGACTGAATTGGAAAAGCAAGACAAATCTGAACTTAGCACAGAAATACTGATGTTAAGGTGTTATTATTAGCATTACATTTCAGAACTAATAAATAAATCCTGCTTGTGAAGACTGAGTATCAGGAACTTTTCTAAGGGAAAAAAAAAAAAGGCCTCAAAGAAAAAAAAAACCTAGCAAAGCCCTTGGTAAGAGCTTTTCAGTAGTACCACACAAAACTACTTTGTCACATCTTAGAGGCACTTCCACAGTTACCCACACTGGGTCCTCCTGGGAAACAATTCTCTTCAAGTAAGCACCAAGAAGTAGAAGAAGCAGCCCAGTTCCAGACTTAAGAGATTCAAACACTATTTTCTGGACCAGTCTAGTCCCTCCAGGCTTTTGACTGTACTCACAGTCTGAAGACACTCTTAAACTCTACACAATCCATAAAAAGACTACAAAATCAGAACAGTTGAATATGAGTAATCTGACAAACTGTCTCAATCCACCTAAAATCCTACTTGACCCAGCAGCATTTCAACTTCCCTAGATAGTCTGTAAAGAAGTGTTAATCATCTTTAAGTTGAGACAAGTAGGGAGAGTTTTTCAGTTACCTAGCCAAGCTATCTTTAGTAACTCATCCCTTTCCCCTAACAAAATCCAAACACTATGAAAAAGCAGGTTTCATAGATGAATTTCCAATCCATTACAGCACTGTAGCTACATGATAGTTACAACAACCCTTAACCAAAATAAGACTTTAGAGCCACAAGGAGAACATAGCTGTTGTACTCACGGCAATCCTCCTGAAGAGCGGCTGTACAAGAAAAGCCTCATCAAGAAGCCACATAGCACATCTTCCACCAAGACATCTGAAGACTACAGTCACAAAGCCTCTGCCTCTTTTCTCCTTGCCCAGCACTCCCACTGCCCGTTACCACTCAGTGGCCCCAGCTGTGCACACCTCCCTCACAGGTGCAGGTGATTTAGCTCAGCCCAACCCTTGCACCTGGCCCAATTCAGACATAATTTACTGTCCCAGCTCTGCAGGGTGCCAGGGAGGGCAGTGGGGCAAAGGTAATTGTACATTTGAGGTCTGGTAAATAAGCAGGTATTGTATTAATCAGTTACTTTTTCAGAAGACAAATACATCTAAAAGAAATAAAATCAATCTGCTGCCTTTTAGAGATCATTGCAAAGAAAACGCCCCATAGTTCCTCAAGGAAATAACAAATGTGCTACTAGACAGTGTGAGAGATCTCTCCCATTGTGCAGAGAGGTTGATAACAAGCCAGTGAGTCAGTAGGCTTCTAAGCAGACTTAAGCACTTTGATTCTGCTAATTACAAGTAGAAGAGTTTTATAGGAAGAGTAAATGAAAAGGTCCATATTGGGAGCAAAAGATCAAAGTAACTTGACACTGAAAGGCGACTTGCAAAGGGAGGGATATGGCCATCACCAGAGCAAGAGTCTTGGGGGCAATGCTGATAAAATTAGGACCGGCAGCAGCTAAAGGCAGAGGAAACACGGATGTGGGAAACTGAGTATTCAGCTGCTCTTTGCTGTTTGGAAATTATTTACTTACATGCATTTTTATGTCACTTTTCAGGGACATTTTCTCATATTCAGAGGTCACCAGTTCTGAAGAAGAAAGACTCATTTGAAGATTTAATAAGTAGCTACATACATAAGAGTAGATCTGTATTACTTGGAAGAATCATTGGAGAGCTAGGAAAAAAGACGAAATCACACATTTAGCCTAAGATTTTGATTTGCAGATAATTTTAAACGACTTCTCTTTATTTTTTGCATTTTAATCCCCATTGATGTCAATTTATGTGGTGGAAGAAGGCCTGTAACTTCAAGCACTACATCTCTGATTAACTTGAACTTATGGGTTTTCTTAATTACCTACGAATTTAGTCCCCTTACTAAACCGCATGATTTATAAGCAGTTGCCTACTTTAATCTGTGTGTATATCAGGCTTTTTGTAATACATGTGATCTGTTCAAACTATTGTCTTTTGGGTGCCAAAACAGGAAATAACTGATCCTTCAATAAAACATACACAAGCAGAGAAGGAACTTGTCAGAAAACCTCCACTGGCTCCAAGACAAGATTAGAGAAGAGATGGTGATGTTTGATCGTACGCATAGCTGTACACTTGTACAAAGCAACTCCTGCTCAAAGACATCATCCTACTAAAGAAAAATAGTACATATTTCTACATGAAAAATACCTCCCAAAAATGTTTTCAGTTTTCCAGTAAAAGGGCTAACAGATATTACCAGCTCCTCTGCTTTCACACTTAAAATGTTTAATCACAAGGATCCTCGTACATAACTTGCATTTGCTTCCTTTTTAGTTTACAAGTTCTTTGTAGAAAAATCAGTTTCTTCTGACTCTTATTGATAACACTAATAGGCAATTTGACATCAAACTAATACAAAATAACTTATGGCAGGTAACATTTGATGCTTTTATGATATAAATTATTTCCATTGCCAGACTGGCTGGATGAAACTACGAATTTCATTTTTCCATGGCAATTACATTTAGTTGTTCATTCAAAGTTTCTTTCCTTGAGCATGTAGCAATATTTGGTGGGGCTTTTTTTCTTTTTCCCAAATGGCCGCAGAACAACTGGCTTCCTGGTTGTTCATCAGCTTGCATAAATAGGTTCAAGTAACAAAAAGTGTAAAGAAATCTTGAAATGGTTACTGGCTTGAACAAAATAAGGCTTAAACGCAGTCCTGTTGGGGGAAATCCTGACTTAAGGAAGCAAACAAAAAACTTTAAGAGGGCCAACAGCTTTTATGGCACTGAATTTGTGCTTCAAGTTAAGCATGCAACAAACCATTTAAATATTCAAGAGGGGAGGAAACACTAAAGCAGGATAAACACAGGAACACACAGTTCAGTATACTCCGCAACAGACGCCCCGTTGCAGGCACAGCCTATGAGAGTGCTTTGCTACCACGTGGGAGGGCAGCAGGACCATTGTTACAACAGATCTGCTCACTTCTCTGCCTAAGTTGTTAATTAATTAAATTACATTAATATATCTAAAAGCCCAGTTGTTGCAACTTGTATCAATATAAGAGAAAGTCTTCACTCACTGTCCCTACAGCTACCAAGAGCTGCCTCCACCTGACAAAGAGTATGTTAAGGGCTGGATGCCTCAGCCCGGGAGGATTGGTATTGGAGTCGAGCAGATGTTACCTGTTCCCATCTGCTCCCAAGCTCCAGCAAACGTGAAATCAGACAGATTATCTGAACAGGTCTTGTTTAACTCAGAGGCTTTTCCACAGGGCTCTTTGGGCAGATTAAGCTTCTTAATTAATAAGCTGTAGCAAAATTCAGCTTTTGAGGCAATAGGCAGGAAAGGATGTGGAGGCAAGACTGACAAAATAGATGAATCTCTAGGACAGATCATGCTATGGAGAGAACATTTGGAAATTGCTGATGTAAAGAGACAATCTGTGTTACTAATTGTGCTGAAATAAAAAGGGGGATGCAACTAACTACACGTAAATCTGCAACCAATAGAGTGCAAGTAATAAAAGAGTGGCTATGTTTAAAAAAAAAGCAAGGGCTCCGAGTATGAGATGAAAGTAGATCTGCTATACAGGAACATTTAAAATATCACTGTGTTTAAAGACGGGATATTGCCTCCTACCACTGTTCCTTATAAACTTCATTGCAGATCTTTGAGTGAGCTAGGATAGTTTTTGCAGCTACTGTTCCTGGCTTACTGTTTCTCAGTGTGTCAG
Organism: Callaeas wilsoni; assembly: GCA_013398955.1. Lineage (NCBI taxonomy): Eukaryota > Metazoa > Chordata > Aves > Passeriformes > Callaeidae > Callaeas > Callaeas wilsoni. The sequence continues at coordinate 123,061 of VWPU01015442.1, read as the reverse complement.
AAGAAGGATGGGATGAACACGTGTGACTGAAGTTCCTTCACTGTCAGCTGAACTGAACAACAACAAAATAAAGACCTTGTGATTTTGTCCCTTTCATCTTACAGGGATCTGTGAGCTAAACAACTTCTTCTTAGCATTGAAAACACTTCTTTGAGTCTTTACATACTGACATGAAAGAAGTGTTCTTGGTAGTTCAGGTACATCTGTTTGTAAGAATTTGTGCTCCAGGGCGTTCAATGTTCCTGAAGAGGAAACCAGCATTTGTCAGTTGCTACTGTTTCCAACCAAGTTTAATTCACATGCACGCACTAGAAGGAGATTTAAAGCCTCATCAGGAGCTGATGGGTATCTTCCCATAATCAACAATTAGGTTCCTTGGATTGTTGTGTGTGTCTCTTGGCACTGGCATATTGCAAAAGCTACTGAGCTTCTATCTCACAGTATATTTATGTATGTTATGATATGGGTATATTCACTTTCCAATGATCTCGTCACTATTTCTTCTCTGGGGTCCTCCCTCCTCCCTCAATAAGTTTCTTTTCTTCAATTTTCACCCTCTTTACACTTCCTTTGCTAGAGACAAACCACTTGTTACCTTCCAGTAGCATACCATTATTTCTTGCTGTAAATTCTTGAGTATTGGCAGTATGTGTAATTCAGGCCTCCTTTGACCAAAACTAGCAGAAAGAACCAGAAATGTTCATTAATCTCACTACCACAGTGTCAGGTCTTTCAAGAAGATGGCTGAGGTGCTACCAACAGAAAATAAGATTTCTAGCCTCTTTAATGAGTCAGGCAGACCCTTCATCTTGATAATTATAACTCATTCTGAAAAATACAACAAAAGGAAAATCAATGTGGAAAATCTATGTGGAGTTCTGCTGAGCAGCTTTTCTTAAGCCCTATGCTTTTCATGAGCCTTTTCAATCACATCAGCCTAAACACTGATTATATACAAAACAAATCTTCAGAATATAAAATATGCTTAACCTTTCTCCCAGAGCTTTCAAAAATATTTTCTTTTCACCTGAGTGAAATTTATTTTCTTTGTAATCACAGAAAAAAATCCTGTAAAAACTAGGAGTATTTTCTTTCTTGGTATAGTTTCAGTGACATAACTAAAATCCTTAAAAGTATGCAAATTTTCTTGAACCATAACTGGTTTTGAGCATACACGAACATACCTATTTACTATTTTTATGCACCTCCTGCAAAACAGTGATAGTAAGTAACTGACTATATTTTTTTTTCTCTCTGAAGTGGTACTGAATAATTTCCATTTCTCAGATCTTTAAAATCCTTCTGTGCATTACAGGAAAAAAAAGTTTTCCTTGTTGCTGGCATCAACAAGAAATACAGCACTATTCTAAGGAAATAACTCGACCATGGGATATCAAGAGCTAAAGAGAGAGAAATGGGCAATCGTTTGCACTGCTGAGGAATTCACAGCACAGGAGCTGGAAATCACCAACAGAAAAGGAACATAGCTCTCCAAAATGTTCCTGGAGAAGTCAGTAAATGCAGAAATCTGTCATGCTGTGCTCTTACAAGACAAGACCTGAGACACTTTAAAGAGTCTCTTAAAACAGACGTGGCATCAATTACCTTAAGTAGTTCAGTGAAGTTGTAAGGTGAATGACAGTTTCCATCATTTACAAGCTGGTGAAATTATTTGGTTGATGAGGTCAGAAAAGGACCTGCAAACATGCTCAGCTGTAGAGAAGAACTCCTGGCGCAAAGCAGTTTGTTGAGCTGAAAAGCAGAACATATTTTAATTCTTTCCTAACTTTTGGATGTTGCCAGAGCACTAGAAAACTCTTTATAAATCTCTAAGATAACTCCAGCTTTTTCTGTCATATTCATTATCGCATCCTTATTATCAAAAGTGAGGCGTCCTGAGTGTTGAACAAAGCTCTGCTGTGTAAGACCATTGATTACAGAGGAATTTTGTACTGCTGGAAGTACAAAAGTACTCTAGTCCTAGGACTAGACTTATAGTGTCACAGAAGTGGCAAGAGCAAAGGCCTCCTGTGCCCTCACCAGTTTGCTCCTTAATTGACTGCCAAGACTCATTTCCTCTTAGGAGCTTTGACTCATCCAGTTCCAAATCAGTCCAACATTAGGGGCTATATTTGGAATATGCTCTACCTTACAATATAGAAAAATACTACAAAGGATAAAGCAAGATTCTGAGTTTCCTCTGAGAGTTACATGATAATGAACAATATTATGGAGTAAACTGGATGAAGGTAAGAAGACAGTGTCAAGATGACTGGAGAACTTATACCTGGTTGGGTTTGGAGAGACAACGCATCCTTCAGTTTCATCATTAGCAGTTCCACTTCCTCTCTGACTTCCTTCTCATCAGGTGGTGTCTGCATTGCAGTGGGAATAAGAACTGTATTCCTCATTACACTGAGAGAGTTTTCTGTCAATTTAGGTGGATACGTTTGTTTCTTTTTTGCTTTTTTATGCTGTCTCATAGAGGATTTGTCACTCTGCAGGGACACTGACTCCAGTGGGTCATCTGAGAACATAATGTCCACTGCAGCGGGAACCTCAGGTGTCTGTAAAAGCTGCATTGTATTTACAGGGTTTGGGGGATTCAAAGATTTCCATTCTGCATGTGTTCTGGAAGTAGGCCTTATCTGGGCAGGATTTAATTCACCCTGCATTCTCCCTTCCAGCAGAACATGTGGATTTCTTGGCATTGTATTATGACACTGTGCAAAAGGTTGCTCTGATGACTGCAACATTGTCTACAATAGACAAAACAGAGAAAATACATTGTGAAAATAATTGATATTTCAGTTTGCCAGTAGTACTAAAATAGCACTGCAGAAAATGATACAAAAATGCTGTAGGGGGAAAACTTGTATTCATTTTCTGCGAAATAAGGGCCTTTTAAGAATCTAAGAAATAATTGTAATGATAAGAATCACTACAATTGAAAACAAATAAAATATTTTCTATGAGATGTCTGTATTACATCCCAGTAAAAGACAACAATTAGGAATGACATTTTATTTATTCAATGCCAGCACTTTAACTCTTCTCTGAAGAACAGACTGCAATGAAGTATCTAACACTTCTGTTGAAAACCATTTTCTCACTCTTATGGGAATATTCATTATTTTCATTGCAGTAGTGTTTAAACATGGATAACATGGATATCTGTGCTAGGTGCCAGATATACACAGAATGACAAGAAAATCTCTACTGCAAAGACCTTATCTGTTTTCTCTGAAGAGAAGAACCTTATATGACTGAAAATACAAGTGGAAGGTGCATGAAATGGTATTAAAAGTGCTGTTCTGCAGGAAAAGCAGTTGTTGGTGTTCAGTAATGGCTCGTAGCTGTGACGATTCTTTCTATACCTATCACTATACCTTTAATTCTTCCTTCATGTGCTGCAGTGTCATTTGTAGGTTTTCATGGCTTACTCTCAGTCTTTGGAGTTTTGCCTCTATTTTGCAGCTTTTTTCTTCCTGGCAGTTATGAAGAAATTGCATTTTGTCCTTCAATTTGTTGAACTGCTGCTTCATGTACCTACCAGAGATACAGGAGAGTGGGATTTTTGCTAGACCACACATACACAAATATATGCAGTCACAGAAACGAGCAAACACTTAAGCACAAACTTCATCCCTTCACTAGTTCAGGAAATTTTTGACAGCTGTGGGATTAGAGGCAAATATTTCAGAAGCTGGACCGTATCCACGGAATTAGCAAGAACATGACTGTTCCAAATGAGGAAAGATGAGAGCTGAGTGGAACTATGGCCAGAACTGAACCTTGCATCTTGGGGTTTTACCTTTCCCACAGAGATGGCTGCAACAGGAGAGACAATAGCAGTCCCTGTGTATAGAAGCAAACTACTTATAGCAACTCCCTGACCTGCAAAAGATGCCCATTACGTGCCTGGGCAACAATGAAGTAAAAGCAGCTTCTACTCCTTTGATAGAGTTTCTTCTTGCTTGTGCTATTCTCTGCAGTTTCTTTAATAATACCAATAGCTTCTGCACAGGCCACTTGTCCTTGAAAAAACACTGTGATTTTTGCCATCAGAAGTGCCACCCTCCCACCCACACCAGAGATTTAGAAATTACCCACTCAGAGCACAGTATGGCAGAAATACCACCCATAATTCTGTTCTAGTTGTGATTTCTCTAAGAAGTCAGGGTAGAAATGGTTTTGCTTTCCTCACGGCTGAGGTGGAGACAGTCAAGTTTGTAACACTACAGTATTAAACCAAGTGCTTCATATCACAGATCTGAAATAGTTATCTGCCTTTCTTAGGAGTTCATCTGATTCACTTTCTTTTGGTTATGCTTCGGCTTAGAGACAAGAGCCCCAACAGTTTCACTTGAATTATGCAAGATTTGTCTGAATGGGACAGCAAGTCAGACCATTTAAAATTAAAATTAATGCTACAGTGGCCCTTATAACAACATTTAAGGGCTCTTCACTGTAAAATGCTGTCTTCCTTCAACTCAGAGCCCAGTTCTGTGAACAGACACATGAATGCTGGAAGTTGGTCCACAAACAAGAATAAAGAGCTTCCCACGAGTAATGTGATTCATTCACATAGTCCTATGATAAGCTCTGGGTCAGAGGGTGATGCAGCATTATAGGAGCAGGCATCCCAAATATCCTCTCGATTGCTAATCTAAATGAAAGCTGAAGATCTTTGTCATATCTCTTTATTTTCTCAAGTGAGAACAGACTTACAATGAAACTGCAATTGTTTAGCTCTACTCTTGGAGTGCCCTTGTGTGAATTTGGAGCAGCAATTGTACTTAGAATGAAACAGAACAGGAACAGAGGGAACTGAACATAGGAGAGGAAAGAGACTAGATTCAGGATCGAATTACTTCACTGTAATTCCATCAGTTTCAGTGGTCATAGGCATGGTTATATAGAGAGCACATTTATATAAAACTACAAAAATGAAGGAGAGGAAGGCAAAAATGCAAGTGAAAGGTAAGCATCGTTGCTCATACACCAACTTCCCCACTGCCATGCCACCCAAGCAAACAAGCCTCCCAAGAAATTTTTAATTTAGGAATTAATATGTTACAGTGTCAAAGGTTTGAATACCAGAAGGAACTTCTGTGATAAACTGTTACGGAATTTTTATACCAACAGTTATTGTATTCAGCCTATTAATCTCTATTTGAAGTACAGCATATTTTTAAGAAAGAAATCCTACTTTGATTTTAAAGCTTCTTGCAAATTATGAAATTTGTTTTGATTAAGCCTTATTCAGAGAAAAATTTGAAAAAGTATGCTATTGTGACATTTTTATATGGATGAACATCTTTTTGCCTAAAAATTACTTTTAGAAATATAAACTAGCAATTGCAGAAATGCTGATGAAAGCAAACCAAAATGTTTTGCTTTGCCATTGTTTTTCCAGTGATCTCCGTCTAAAATTTTTTTTGCTGAGTTTTTGTTATTCATCCTCATTTGATAGGATCTTTTTTTAATCTCAAAATCTCCAAAGTATGGAAAAATCATCTGTCTTCTAGCCCTCCAGCTGGAGCAGCACTGCTCACCAGTCTTCAGTCAGTGTACTACTGCATTTACCTACCTGCTGTCCCTGTGAATGCTTTCAATGGATTTGTGCATTTTTAACACGTCTGCTTCAAAAGAGGCTATCGCCTAAAACAAAAGGAAGTATCTGTTCATAACTTTGTCAGCAACAGCATTTCATTTTTATCTGCAAGTTTTACTATAAGAGTGCACGGCAAATTTTGGATTTGGTCTGTTTTACAGATTTAGTAGTTAACTTTTAAAATTTAATTTATTACAATCAACTGATGCATTAAAGTATTTCTAATGGCTGGAAAATTTATTCTATAGAACAAATTCTTTGTTCTATGACAAATTTAAGTGTATGAGAATTTGTTTGAAATTAGAACAAAATCCATATTCCCAAGAGTTTCTGCAAAATGGAATATTCTGATTTGGGAACAATCTCTCCCAAGTCCCACAACTGTTTTGAGACAAGGAGATGGAGAGATAGAGACTGTATGGAAGAGAGAAGAGAAACTCCTGGTTTTTAGATGGAAGTAGCATTCTCTGGACCATGCAGGGAACAGTAGCCCAGAAGTCAAGGAGACAAACACTTTTGAGCTAAGCTACTTTTGAGCTAAGCTACTTTTGAGGCATGATATAAGTTGGGCAGGAATAAGGGCTGCCAGGAAATTATGAGACTAAGAGCTGGATCACCCAGGACTTCCATATTCATGGATTCTACTAAAAGCAATCACTGGACTTACTGTCCACATCTCTTGAATCAAAGTGGAAATAATCTGCACTATAAAATCTTGGAAGTCAGTATAAAGCTGCTTAAAAGGAATTCTCAGCCCAGAGAGAAAATAAACAAGAGAGCAATGCACCTGACAGAATCCCAGCATAGGATGCAAGTCCCATCCTGCTGTTTTCTAAAATGACAAATGCCAACCGTCAAAATTCTATGTTTAAGCAATGTCTGCCCACAACTTCTCCTGCAGGTATCTGCTGGCTGGCACTATACCTTGAGCTGGGCAGCAGAGTTCTAAAAGACAGGTCTTCCAAAGGGCAGCACAGCAGTAGCAGCCAAAGGAGTGACCTGACACACAGAGGCTAGTTCTCTGTTACTGCACCCCTTGGCTCCTGGGAAGAACAAGATGAGTGGATGACACAAACTGGTTTGAACACCACTCAGTGTTCCCTATATTCTGAGTAAGTGCAGAGCTACCAATCTCTCAGAAAATATAGAAACAAAAACTGCTATGTACTTATTTTTAGCTATTGTCCTACCCACTCTTTTAGCATTGTTTCTATGGAGGGAAGCTGGGAATGGATTAATGGAGACCTTTTGTGCATTAGCTATTTTAGTTGGAGTGGACACTGCTGTGGGTTTATCCTCAGAGGGCCCGCTCTGTCCTCTTGCTATTTCCATGGTAACAAAAATGGCCTGAGTCTAATAAGAATTCAGGCATTCTTCTTTGACATTTGCTTGCAGTAGGAAGACATGATGGCCTTTTTTACTGTCAGAATAGTGAGAGGACTCCAGACCCATCTAGACTTTAGCGTGCTACTCTACGACAACTCAAAAAACCCCAAAGCAAATACTCTTACAGGTGCTTCTGAAGGTCATGGAAGTCAAGGAGTTAGTCACTAATCTTGAGAAGACAATGAATTCAAACTTCACTAAGTTTTCAGATTCCGCATTTTTTTCCATAAGTGAGGAATTAACAGAAAGTTGAAGCTGCCCATTACATTTTCATTGGAATTATAAGGCAATTAGATAATTAACTTGCTGGGTCTTCTTCACAGCTTTAGCACTACTACTGCCTCATGTTTTGCTCACCTGAGCTATTGTCTTGCCTTGCTCTGGTGTCTTGTTATGGTCACTCTTCTGCATTACAGTCCTGTTTTCAGGTATGAACCTGGGCGACTCTGGGACACAACTGTCCATTGGGAAAGACACGTTTTCAGGACCAGGTAGGGATGAAGCACTGAATTCCACAGGAGGACTGTATACCAACAGGGAAATAATGAGTAGGGAAAGGATTAGGACTCACATGGTTTTGCTACCAAGGAAGATCCAAATGCAGAAAACTAATGCAGTGCAAATAGATAGACAGATGTGCTATTAACTAAACAAGAAGTAAAGTTTAGCTATGCCTGCTGGCATATTTTGGTTGAAAGAATGAAATTCCCAAAAATTAATTCCACTCTCCCAACAGAATCTTAGCAACAGGTTCTTCTTTCCATCCATTTAGTCTCAGTGCAATTTGCTGCTTCTCTTTTTTGCTTCTTCTAGCCAAGAGTTAAATATACTAGGAAATTCAACTACAAAAAATAGCAAAGTATCCTGCTGTTCAGTCCATTCTATGCTAGGAAAAGCCTAGATATTTATCGGTTCCACAGTGACACCTATAAAAGCAACCCCAAATTCTTCTTTGTCTCATTGCTACCCAAGCAGTCAGTAAGCAAAGTCCCATAGAATTAAAGAGAAATCTCGATTGCTTCCAGAAAGATTAAAATACATTCAAAATTATTAAATATTGTTTTGTTGCTGAATACAAGAGAGGAAATATTAGCAATGAAAGATGTTTTGCATTTTACCACACTCTAAAAAACAAACACTGAAATAATATTCTCCACGAGGATCACTGTAATTATCATCCATTGGTCTTATAAAAATACAAAAAAATTGTTTTCTAACTGAAAACCTACCAGAGTAGCACAATCCAGTTTTATGAACAGATTTTTCTCCTCCTTCACATAAAGGTGAAATTAATAATTTTAGAGAGGACTGACCATTTTTTCCCTATTTCAGTCTCCCTGAAGCCTCATTTGGAGAACACGTGAGATGCAAGACAGTTGCTAGATCTTTATACAAATAGGAAGGAACCTCACCCTTTGTATGTTTCTAGTGCTAATCTCCTATAATCATTCCCTTCAGTTTCTATACCTAAGTATCAACCAAAATCTCACAGCAAGGAAAGAGAAACTATTGGGAAAAATCTCAACTTGACTTCCAATGCTCATTATTAACCAGTGTGATCAGTAGAAATACAGTAATGACTTTAAATATTAACCAAAGCACACGAAACAACTGGTCTGCAAGAAGAGGAATGGTGCGACCAGCTACTTGCTATTGTGAGTAATTCCACAGGCCTGCAATTTAGTGGGACTTGAGCAGAATGCCTGTCAGTGAATGCACTGTGGGTCACTTGTGGAAAGTATTCACAGTTAATTTCCAATGGATTTGGCACAGAGGAGGTGCTTAAAAACCCATGCAGTTGTAGAGGTAGTAAATATTTGCAGTGCTTGACCCTAGACTGAGTATAAGAAATGGAACGGAGTGAAAGAGACGACACAAGGAAGGAGGGAAGCAAGACACAAGCATGTTATATTTCATAAGACAACTGATCATTAGGTTGTCAGCATGGTAACCACGGTTAAGCTACAGAACAATGAGCAGCAACTTCTCAGTTATTTTTTCCCTTTTTAATAGAAAAATCATGACATGGTATCTGTCATAACAAAATCCCTTACTCAAAGGACATAATCAAGCAATATTCCACAGCCTGACATTCAGAGATTGTAAATTCATCTGAAACTAAAACTCACAAAGTCTTTTTGTGAGAAGGGAAGTGCCTCTCCTCCACTGACTCCAGAGCTCTCCTTCTCTGAGCCTCCTTTCTTCTGCAGCGCTCTTGAAACAGGTTGTTCCTGATGGTGCGGAGAAAGTGCTTTGCATTCGCCTTTGCTGACATCTATTGGAATGAGGGATAAGAAAGAAGAAAGTGAATTTTCAAACAGGTACTGCCCAGAAACAGACATAGTCCAAGGCAAAGGCAGAAAGCAAAGGTCCACCTGTTCACCATCTGACAAGGCTGACGGCTGCTATCTGAGCCCTAGAAGGGGAGCTGAGGTGGGTAATGATGCAGGACCACAGGCAAGAGCAGCTCCAATTCTTTTAGGCAAAATACTGCCTGGATCAAAGTCAGGCAGCCTGGAAATGCCTAACACAGGATTTTGGTCGTTACAGTGATTAAGCTCACAGTCACAACAATAATTGTGCTGACTAGTATCTAAGGAAGAAATACTTTTATACTTGTGTAAAGCGTTTGTAGATATAGTCTTCCATGGCTCACATCCTCTGCTCAGAGAATACACTAAAAGACACATCTATTTAGCACAGGAGTGTCAGGCTCATGCATAACAACTAAGCTCAGTAGCTGTGTTATTGGAGGACACAAACCAATTCTGCCCCAGGAGGTGACTGCTGCAGAACGTGGGGTGAGCCCTGACAGACTGAAGGGAAAACACAAAGGAAACACACCACATGCCTCCTAGTGCTTCTCAACGTGGTAGTAACATTACCACAAGGTGTCAGCACGGTAAGGAAAAACTGTGCTGATATTTCAAACCCCCACTCAGCAGCTCAATCCCTGACACAGACAGTGTGAAAACTTACCCAGACAAAGACAGCATCTGCTAAGGGTAGACGGTATGGGGATAGCAATTTACTGCTGATTATTTTATGTCCCACACAACAGATATAAAAATGGTATCTGTCACAGTGAATAGCTTATCTTTTAAATTTTGGTATAGATTTTGGCTTGTATTGTAATATTTGGCCTATAAAGTAATATTTACAGGGTTTTTGTTAGAGTAGGGCTTCGTAAAGGAAACCTAAGTTCAGTGATTCAATTGCAATACTGTAGCAACAATGTGGCTGCAATCCAGGCTGCAACTTCTCCTGCCTTGCTTTATCTCTCTTGCCCTTTCTTCTGGTGCTTCCACAAACACACATTCACTTTCCATTCAAACTAGTTTCACTGTCCCTACTTAGAACTCCCTACATGAGGAGATCCGTTAACATTTGATTCTCTTTCTATTTGGAGAACTGAACCGTTATTTTTAATGCAGATACTGAGCATCCAGATATAATTTCTCACAATGTTAGCAATAGGGTTCTGTTTTCAGAAAGAGAGCAATGAAGTGGCAACAGTTTAATGTTACCCCAGATAAAGGGTGACTACAAGAGCAGTCTAACAGTCTTTAGTTTTAATGCAGACACTGGCTACTCAAGTATCTTTCAGGTTATCTGCAGAGGACTGGGAAGGAGACCAAGAAGTACAGCTTTCTAGGGAAAATTTCTTAAGTGCTTTACTGGAACGGAAGGATACTGCTATACAGATCCACAAAAACCCTGTCTACTGCTGTGTGCAAGATCTGGAATCTCCTGCTCAAAGGAGAAGCTGGTCTACCAAACACAAATTCCCAGTGTTGTACTTTGCCACTAGTGTGATGACAGAACAAGTTGCCCCTGTAACAGGTCCAAGTATGTGAGCTTGGTTGGGCACATGCTGCCTCTTTGTGCTGTATCCCTAACTGACTGAGACAAATGAGTCAGAAAGGTTTACAATAAAGTGGAAAAACTGAAGACATTCAGAAAAGAGAGAAAAAGAAAGACGTTTAATGCAGGAGTTTGTACAACTTTAGGATGAATTAATTTCTGAATGAAACTGCATTGGGATTGGGATGAAGGAGCATTGGGACACTGAGGGGACTTGTCACAGGTTTAAGGATTATCTGCTAACAGAAAACTTGCCATAAAACTCCTTAAGAAGAAGACTTGCACTGGGATATTTCATAGCTCTATTCAGTTATTTCAGAACAAAACACTCATTCTAAAGTTAGAAGCCTGCTTTTGTCCTTTTCCTGTCTCCCTGTTCCCAGATGAATAATGCTAATATGTCATGGCCATTATGGCTAATACACACATAACTTTTAATGAATGTAGTTCAAGAATCTACTGCCTACTTGCCTACGTGAAGAACCTCAACAAGGAAATGAATCAGTACAATGGGACTCTACCTGCACACAGTGCTCCACAACAGGATGTGATCTCTTATGTGGTTTGCAGAGACGGCCAGTGAAAAAGCAGGCTTGGCAAAGGTCAAAATTGAGGCACTTTAAACAGCGATACCTGTGAGGGAAAACAAAAGGATTTATTTACTTCCCCACAAGTAAGAACTTGGTGTAAGTAAGCTTGATTACTGGAAACCCAGATCCCTGGGCTCTGAAATGCAAAGAAACATCTTTGTTAGAATAATGATTTTCCTCAGCATTCTCTGAATTCAAGTTATTTTGTCCAAATGATTGTGGACTATTCTCCGAACCCACCAGTGGTTTTGATCTTAGTTATTTGCTGCATTAAACTGCAGTTCATGGAAGAAACCATTGTTCTAGCACCATTTCCTATTTTTCAGAATGCAGTTATAACTTTATATGCTTCTTATGCACCAGCTTACCTCTATCTGCTGCTCTCAAGGAACTGTAATATTGACATAGGATTCGTAAGCAAAAAACTAAAAATGCAAGAAACTAAACCTGCAAGCTTACTTTTAGTGAGAATATAGTAACAGTAGAATGCTTTTCTGAGCACTCTGTTCAGAAGGTAATGGATAGTGCTCTTTTTATACCACTATGCCATTTCATACCATTACTCAGATGACCAAGATGCTAAGATGGAAAAGTTAACTAGCCAGTTAATACAATTGTTTACAGGAAAAAGAACTAAGAAATGAGATATACAGGTTTAATTGGCTTTACTTTGGACTGCCAGTTTACCTTTGGCAAGTTTTCATAGTCATGTCTGTGCTAGTGAGCTAAAGAAAAGTAGGATGAAGGCTTGAGCACTCGACTGCAGTGGTTCTCCCTCCTTCTTTTCCTGGTTAAATTAGATTACAGCCAAAGTTTATTGCTTAGTACATCAGTTACAGCCTGTAAGGCATGCAAACAATGGCAAGAACTAATTATGTGGATGCTAAAGACCACTGACACACCTGATGCCTGTAATGGGGAAAACATTGCAGACTCTGCATCTAGCTTGGTGAGAAACCATTTCCGTGGCTGATAATCTGTAACATGTAGGGAGCCACAGGAGAACAGCAGGCTCTGATCTCAGCCAAGACAGGAATTTTTCTTCGACAATAGCTGCATTCAGAACCTAGAAAAAATACATGTCTCAAGTTCATACCTTCACTTGAAAAAAACTGGTGGCTCATCTACAATGCCTAATAAAAGCTCTGCTACTGGATTTTGCTGGCATAATTTTCCATTCATGTAAAATATTACTGGGTTCCAAAGGTTTTGGAATAAATGCAAGAGTTCTCAGTAGTATCTTACTGAGCATCTTTTCTATAGATATAAATCCTCCCATACTGTGAGACTGATGATCAGCCCTGCTTCTTAAAAGTAGATACTTGGGGATGTTATGTGGTGATACACTTGAGGTTTTAATCAATCAGCAACACTCAGAATAATTTCCCAGGACATCAGAATTTCACTCACCCCATGGAAACAGTCATGAATCGCAATTTCCACACAAGACAGAGTGCAGCCTTCTCCCACAATGGCTGGGATCTACATCAAGAAGAAAGGCTCAGAAACACCTCAATAAAAAACAGATGTTCCCATCATGCTCTGCTGCGATGGTGACAGCACACAGATGGTGAAGTATCTATAGCAATGCCATTTTACACACTGTTCTGAAGAAAACACGTTCATATTCATACCATCAGTATGCAGTTTCACAGTTCAGGGTGTGTCAGAATGATTTGTTTCCAACTCACTTACTGTAATGGATCAACATACTATGTTTCCACACTATAATACTGAAGGACACGGAGTTTAAATCTCAGAGGTCATTTTCAGATCCCATTTTCAGCAACAGTTCATCTGGATATACCTGTATGCTAAGGCAACTTTCTGCAACTGCAAGCTATTCTAGTGAATACAGACGTATCCAGCTGTTTCCAGGATCTGTAAGCTCAGGCAACATGAATGCACAGAGGCATTCACTAATGCAAGTGGTCATTCTGAGAAAAGGGACAGAATTTGATTCTTTTACCTACTTTGCATGATAGCTCCCTACGTCCACAGTGCCCTATTAACTTCAGTCCCATAAAGTAATCAGACGTAAAAGGTATCAATCGTGAGGTTTTTCTCTCCTAGGTTAGCACACTCCTACAAAATCTGTTGTGTAACAGCACTGCAGTGACATTACCTGATTTAAATCTGTTAGCAGGCTTCTCAGGGCACTACGGGTAATCAAGGTCGCATTCCCATCAGGGACAGCATAAAACTGGATGAAAGCTGAAAACAAGAAGAAGAAAACTGGAATCTTGGCAGAGCCTGAACTGTCTTCAAGCTATCTTCAAACTGCTATGGTAATTGCAGTCTACCAAACAAACCCCTCAAGAAAGTTTCACTTTATTGTGTACCTAACAGGCTCTCAGCGACTGCTGTGACCGTACTTCTCCCTGCAGTGAGGGAAAGAGAAGGAAAGCAAGGAAGAAAGCACCGAACTCATTTTTACAACATTAAGAAAAATATTTAAATATGTTTATACAAGAAGTGCTCTATTTAAATGGTGAATTGCTAATTTAGAACTATGGGGTTTCTGTTCTTTTCTGCTAGGCAAATAGAAATGCTACTTATCTTAAACTTTACTATGACCTCTTCTGAGGCTCTTTATTGCAAAGATGGCTACAGACATTGATGGAAAAGCATTATTCTGCATCAGCCTTTCTCTACAACTAAGCAGTTAACATAATTTACTTTTTTCATGGCAGAGCTGAATTTTCTTTCAAAATACAAAAAATACAATGGAAATTTTTCTCAGTGTTCAGTATTTCAGGCAGTGTATAAAATCATACATTTCCCACCTCTGTATTTAGCCAGTAGGGTGTCTCCTGAAAGGGAAATTAAGGCAGCTGCAGCAGCTCTAGTTTTGACATACCCTGTTCCAGATCTAGGAAAATGAAATAAGTTACACTAGATTCACTGAGAATATAAAAACTGAAACTTCTAAAGAATAGAATACTACTATGTAGGAAGAAAACTTCAAAACAAGTACCCCTTTATATGTATAAATGTAACTAATGTAACATTTCAGTGATATTTTATGCCTAGAACCCATTGTCACTGAACATAACTGCAGAGTTAAGTGTTCCAAGGTAGCATGCAATCATAAAACAAAAAGACAACATCTCCTTCAAAGACTTCACATTTCAAGTAAAATGTAATTTTACATTTACAATGTATGTCCTAAAATATTTCTGCTCTTTTTTTTTGTGGAAAGCCTCCCCAGATACAGTAGTGAATAAAGGATATACTCTGAGTTTTGCATATATCATCAGGCAGCTCCACTATGGCCCCAGATCTGCACTGAGCTTCTCTTGGGCTGGTTACATCTAATTTCACTGAAACTCAATTTAATCAAAAGGATAGATGCAGGAGCCGGACATTTAGTTTTGACCATTAGATAATAAATAATGTAGATTAATTTATAACCCAATTTTGTGACATAGGCACCTAATGAAAAACACAATTTTTTTTTGTGAAGACAATGCAGACATGAATCAGAGACCACAAATCAGGAAGGCCTAGAAATCTATATATAAGATATTACTTTTGCAAAACTTCAAAATATCATTAAATAAAATTGTCTTCAAGAGTCTTTAGATAAACCCACACTGTGTAAAGCTGCAATATAATCTCTAAGTATGAACTGCATAGGAAATTGTTGTTTTCCCAGAAATTTCAAAGACAGAACTCCAAGAGTAAGGCTAACCTATACAATCAAACTCCCTTAAGATGTCTATATAAGCTTATTAAGTAAACTACCATACAAACATGGAAAATTCCTATGTGCTCCTCCTATGAAACACTTCACAGTGTTAATAGTGGAGAATAGTACTCCACAGAGAAAACATGATTAGAAGAAAATGACAAGAAGCTTTTTTATCTTATATACATGTCAAGAAACTTGTGAAATTCTTTTTAAAAAAGAAATTGCTGCAAAAAGAAAATGACACAGTCCTAAGAAAACAGACTAAAAGACCAAGATAGTCTTATTAAGAATATTCTTCTAAATTATTTCCCTACAGTGCACACAAATTAAAAAATACTTATGATGTTTCTATCTTTGTTTCTTAATACACCATTTACTCTTAGCCTTAATTAATTTTTTACAAAAAGAAATTTATATAATGGGACCTTAAGCAGTAGTGTTCATACTAGTAATGAATAATGACTCAATAAAATGTCCTACATCTCATTTACTTTCAGTAAAAAACTTTGCTGTGATGTAGAAGGGAAAAATTTCACCCATGGTACATAACTTATACAATGAACTTTGCCTTTTAAATCTGATACGATCAGAAACCAATCCTGCCTTTAATGAACTAACTCATTATTCACAAACAATACATAAGAAAAATACACTCTGTGAGCTGTTTCCTTATTATTTTCAGGAACTTTGCTATTCACTAAGCTGCTCAGCTTAGTTATGAGACATCAATTTTGTTTCATAATTGGTAGATGAACTTTTTAAGCTAGAGAAAAATGACTAATGAAAAGTGACTGGCAAATTCCTGACCTGTGCATGGGTACTGTTCTCCAGAGGCAAATATGGATTCCTTTCTAGGAGTGTATCAAAATACCTTGGAAGTCAGAAGAAGAGCTACTCTGCAAAGCTGTTCAGAGAAAAAGTCATCATGGACTGGCAGAAGTCTGAATTTCCAGATAGCTTTGGGAACATTTGACCACTGTTTTTTTGATGCAGCTTTGTGCCTCATATTCCTAAAGCTGAACTACTCCTAGTTTTTACACAAAGCAAAACCAATCAAAATGAGAGAGTTTCACACAGAAATGGTGTGAGAGTGGTAGAAAAAGACTTAGTCTAGCAGTACTTGGGGTGGAAGCTAGACGATCTTTAATGTCCTGTCCAAAAAACGGTTCTGTGGCTCTATGGTACTTCAAAATGGATCTACATTTATTCTTCTTCTCACCTGTCATACATGGCAACCAGCAGGCTCAATGTGAATTCAGCAGCTCTTGGATCTACTTGGCCTGGCTTTTCTAATCTTGCCCTTTGGAACAGTTTTTTCAGCATTCTAGAGATTTGCTGCATGTTCAGACAAATCTGCTCTTCCCTCTGGCTTTGTTCACTTGATAGGATATGCTGAATCAGTGAAACGTCAATCAAATCCACTGTGGGAAAATTAAGGAAGAAATGAATGAGGATCATTCCTTTCATGAATGCCTTTTCATGAATGGAAGCATGACTATTTTTTTATCAGAAATACCTAGCCAAGACAAGTCTGTAAAATGAAGCCTAAAACAGTACACCACATAAAAAGAAAACCAGTACCTGTGTGAATTGGTACTTCCACACTGGCACAGAGCATCAGGCACATAAACCATATCAGGGCTGAGACCAGACTAAATATAGTCATAGAAGAGCATCCTCAAATGAAAAAAATACATCCAAGGCCAGCAAACTAGTCACCTTCTCCGTGCTACCCTGAAGATCTGACTTGCAACATTGTGCATTTTCATCAACAGACTGTTTCAAATGGAAAACTCAAGATTTCCATGAAATTTAGCTCAATATGGAATTTACATCCAGTAATTTCAAAGTGAGCTACACGACCAGGACTTTGTTGCACAACTCTCTGCTTGCACTGAATTCTGCCTCACTTCAAAGACAGGGAGAATGAATACTAACCAGGAGTTTTCTGCTCTAGCATATTTTATTTTGCTCTCATTAATTCTTATAGTCCAGTCAATGAATTTTCAATAAGCCATGATTATTTCCAATAAATCAGCTCTTAAGAAACACATTAGAATTTGACTTTTCATAAGCATAACAATACACAGATAAAGATTAATAATTGTCAGAGATGTCTACATAGCAGCGTTGCAGATTGTAAAAATAATTTGATTCTCCCATAATTTTAGAATTTCACTAATGTATTTCCATTGACATTCAAAAGGGAAAAAAAATCAATTTGTATACGAAGCACTACTTAGATCTTAAGTGTTCATAATCCATTCTGAAATTCTAAGGTGGAAAATTAGAGAGCAAAGGAGCATAGTAACTCATGGTGGCAGCAACACAAATTTTATACAGATTCTCCTCCCTGTAAAAGCACAGGATTCTCTTTGGCTACTAACACTGGCAAAGACTTTGTACTGAGCGTAGTTTTAGGGCTGTTCTGTACACGGAGCTCTGAACATCACTGAAGGCCTCTGTGAAAGAAAACAAACACACATTACAATAGAGTGGTTCATTCAAAACTAAAAATCAAAACAAACAAATTTGGAGTTGATCAAAACTCTGAAAGAAAATTTTGGAAAAAAACAAAACAAAACAAAAAGAAAACATTTTCTTTTTTTTCAAATAACTTTGTGGGTGAACAGTCTTCTTGTAAACAGTGACATGATCTCTTGTAAAAACAGAATTTAACACAGAGAGCACATCTGCTTCTTTGGGAATCAAGTTTATTCATGGACCAGAACAAGGGTTATGAGGGTTTATGCACTGCACGTACTTTTAGCCAAAATCATAATGAAATAATATTTCTTGAGGCAAACAGGTTTTTTGATCAGGGATGCTCTTCTACAAGAAACAGTTTGTCATTCTGCACAGCAGGGTTATTGTTTTGGATGCATATTGTTTCAAGCACTAAACAAATCTTCTGTCAAGATCAACATGTGGGACACTTGCAGAAGAAGACAAGCCATTTACCAGAGCAAATGACTTCTGGCATCTCTGTTTAGCAAACCCGCTCAATCTGCTCGACTAAACCCCATACCCCGTATATCATTTCAGCTTATTTCTTTCACATCACTAAAGGATGCTTGTCTGAGTTGAAAGTAAGAGATGCTGACCATGACCTATACCTGATACTTTACACACATGCCTAGAACTTCAAGAGCAAAACAAAAGGCTTGTTCACTAAACTTCAGAAATTAGAAAGGGATTTATCAGTTATCCTTCTGTCCTCAGAGACCCTTTCTCCCTGTACTTCAGATAGGAAGAGTTACATACAGTCAATTAAGGTTAAAGATAAGCAACAAATATATATAAATGAGTAAAAATAACTCACAAAATAATTTACCTGTTCAGTCTGGAAAGGAGCCAATCTGTGTGCAATGGTTTCCAACAAATAAACCAGAATAATATTAATAGTCAGCAAATTATGGGCTATGCTGGTTCCCAGATGCTGTCTAAGCTATAGAAAGATGCCAATAACTGCTATACCATCTGTTTAGTCCTGCTCCTGTCATACTATGTTTTGTGACATTATTTGGAGATGTAGCGTAGCATGACATACAACGTGAAAAACGAGTTTTGACTTCCACGCATCATCAGTTCTCTTTCCTCAACAAACTGATCCAAAGCCCTTTTGAAAGCAACAGAACAACTCCCACAGTTTTCAGTAGGCTATGGATTAAGTTCCAAATCCTTATTTTCAAATACAAAGGCTAGAAATATACACGATTCAACTCAAATCCCTTCCATGCACAAGATGATTTTCTAAGTGAAGGGAACCTGTTTTAGTAGCCATCTGCTACTCAATTCAAGGCCACCCTCACAGACAAAATGTGGCCTTAAAGTAGGGCGTTCTGCGCCTGTCAAGCACAGCTCCAGAATTAACTTGTGAGGGCACATAAGCAAAATAGCAAGGAAAAAACCTCAACTAAAATACAAAGCATTTTAGAATTGTTATTGATGAGAGGCTATTTAGGGACATTAAATCTTTCATTTCTCATAGGAAGGGAGCTTCCCCTATGGACAGAACAACAGCATGTAATCATTCTGCTATGGGTCAAATTTCACCTCAAGAAGCATAAATGCCCTTTGTTGAGTAGCTGACAAAGGAGCTCCTACACACATAGAAGAGAGTGCTGATTCCTGACATCTTCAGCTGGTTACCTGCTATTCTGCATTTTGAGCTATTTGCTCTGCGGCAGATGAGGTGTCCACTGAGATTTTGCACTCAAAAAGGGAGCGTATGGTCATCCTTCAGGCCTATTCCAGGATACGGGGAAAAAAACTCAGCATATATTATAAATTAGGGAAGATGGGCCCTGTGTGCCTGACCATTCCATAAGCCAATGTGACAATGGCAAGGAAGGTGCCAGGACAGATCCAACAATGAAGGTAGGACGTCACAGCTGTGCAATTTGTCATTTATGTGCTACAGCACAGAGATTCTCAAGGTGGCATGATTTCATTACAATTCAGTACTTTCTGTTCAAAAATACACAGAGATTCCTTTTGAGAAGAGTTGGGAAAAAATAAGAAAAATCCTTACCCTGCAAGTCTGGATCCATTTGAAATGAACAGATGGCATTAGGCACTCTATAACAAAACAAACCAAAGTGTAAAACCACGTACTATAGACAGAGACATATCGAACCATTCAAATTAAACCTTTTAATCAGAACAATTTGCTGGATTCATTTCAGAAATTAAATTAAATAGAATTACATTAAAAAAATAGTTTTGGTGCCACATGCAGAGAAATGTCAGCAAATTGCAAGCTCTCTCCCCAGCATAAAATAGGAGCAATTCAAGTAACTGCAAAATTGTAACAAGGCAAAACCAATCATCAAAACAGTTTTAAGTACAGGAAATGAGATCTTTCACTCTTAAGAGTCCACTGTTTACATGCAGCATTACTACACAGTCCATAGCATACAATTTCAGGTCACAGACAGCATATCTACACCAGACTTCCCAAGATTCATTGATTGCAATTACTCAAAAGTATTTTCTAAAATTTTCAAGCAGAACGAAATCTTTAGGCTGAGCTGACATTATTTCTTATTGGGCTGATACGGAAGGGGAAAAGGAAGGTTAGCCATGAATCTCCTTATTTAAACAACTCTGAAAGCAAAAGTAGTTATGTCCCTGTAATAATGGAAACTGAATGTCTCCCCTCAGGATTTGTTTTACTAATACTCTAAACTACATTATATTTCCAAACACCAAAATATAAATATGAATTAACTGTAGTAACTATCTTTCAGTTAACACTGCAGTTGCAAAACACTAGGAATAACGGATCTAAGTCGCCTAAGATTCCAAAGGCCATCTATATGGCTTATTGTGGGAAAAAAAGGGAAAGTTTGCTAAAATAAATAAAAATTAGATAGCTGGAAATGATCTGAAACTTAAATAATAAATTTGGTGTTAAATCTGAACTTAAATAAATGTTCACATCTTACGTTTTTTCAGTGAGAATCATTGACCATTTGTCATAAACATGACAGAATACTGGCCAATTATGAAGCCTAAATATTCAATGATCTAAAATTATTGAGTCTACCATAAATATGCTTCTCACCATTTTAATTGGTGAAAGATGCAATTTTGTGTTTCTTTCCCTAAATTTCAGTCATAACCCAAATTTAGGTACTTAAAATACTGGGATACAGATTTGCTTTAATAGTCTTTCTCATTCAAGACTACAATGCCAGGTTTTACTGAAGTCCTTCTTTGAAAGAAATACCACTATGTTTATTTTCCACTATGCTATTATCTTCCTTACTAAGGGTTCTGCAAGACTACAGCTCTGCCCAGCATTTACACAGGCACATAACAGCCTATAGATATATATTCATATGCAATATATATGAAAATATGATACGAATGCTCCTAAAATAGCTGCAGTAGTAGGTGCCTCTGCATAGCTTGACAGAAAAGTCCATGTACGGAAATCAATGAAATCAGAAGACACTGAGCAATGAATTAAACATAAGTGTTTAGTGAAAGCTACATGTAGCAATCTAGAAGGCAGACTTACAAACACACAGCTTGCCTCCTTTTTTTTCTCTGTACCAGAGGTACATAAAATAAAGAAAGTGGACGGGATGAATGCATAAATATACAGGTTAAACTCACTTAAAATAGAACTCATTAGAATTTGCTCACTCTAATAAGAACAGATCCACTGATTTACTGAGTTATACAGCATGCATAATCAATAAGTGCTTGATACTTACTGTAAGAGGACCAGATCACTATCCAGTACAGCACAATGTGTATGTAACATTTAAATTACCCATATGGAAAAATACTCTGTAGTCTTGTACTAGGGTATTCATAGTCTCAAAGCTAAACATGTGTTTATGTGTTTTACCAAACTGACCATCATTGGTCATCATATCTATGAATCTTCCTCCAAAAAGTTACAAAAGACATTATTAAGGTATGTACAGTCTATATTTTATATACAAAACTCTGTGGACAGTCCAGATCTTAACTGCAGTAGGACTGCCTGGGTGAAACAAAGAGAATCTACTTTAGTGTTAGCACATGAACACAATATGAAAGTAGAAGCAGTATCTGCTGCCCACGAAATATGAAGTAACTTTGCTCATTGATACAGTATTTCAGCCCATGTGTTATATTTCAGTTACTTGTGCACTTTAATAATGAAAAATGCTAAAGAAAACAAACAAAAAAAATTAAAATCATGTACAAATATACATGAAATAAATTGTTACAGTTATAAATCCTGGTCCCATTAACATGAATACTCTTATCTGAACAACAAGGGTAGCCCTTTTCTTGAATCTTAGTGGAATGTGAAAGAAAAGTAACACTTGATTACTTATATGTACTTTGTTTGCCTTAAAGGTTCTCAAAATATGTACTTTAGCAAATAAAATGCATTTTTAAGCATTCTACATAATTAAATTAAAGTACAGAGAAAGATAAACCACATGAAGTAAGGCAGAAAACCCCCAACAGATAAATTGACTTGATTACAGAGACTATTCTTCTTCTGAAATCAGGTAACATATGATCAACATTTTAAATATGCATAAAAGAACCTACAGTTGCTTTTATTTTGTGAAGGGTGAAAACATTCTATGCTCTGTTCAAAGGCCAAAATTATTGTCTCCTCTTAAATACAGTAGCTGTGCTTACCTTCCTCTCATTACTTACTAAAGGTGCAGAAGTCAGATGACACTGCCAGGGAAGTCCAGTAGTTTTACAGCACTTAAAAGTTGACTTCAAGACACAGTTCTAAAGGTTTTGCTTTTAAGTTAAAGCTGCTCACAACAAATGCCTAGCAAAGGCCCAGATCAAAGTATCAGGTAATTGTCTAAGCAGTCAAAACAGAGAACACTAATTAATTAATAATAAATATCCTGAATTATTAAAGATAAAACTTCTTTGATCTTTGTTTCAAAGCTTTTTTTTTTTTATGGTTGGAGTGCAATATTTCTAAATTGAGGGGCCTTTACTAAGCATCTCCCAGTTGCTGAGAAACTGTTGCTATAGAGACTGAAAATGAGGTGGAAGCTGACACAGTAACGCAGAAAACACAATGTGCTGTAACAAAGAGTTGGAGCATCTATACAAAGAAGAAAAATAGTAAGCCCTAGTGGTAATGTCCTAGAATAAGAATTGTTCAGACCAACCAGAAAGCTCTTCAGTGCACCCAAATGCTAGGGTTTATGAGGAATCCATATATAACATTTGTAAGACACATACATTTAGCTTAAAGCCCTTTTTCATAAATTTTTCAACAGTTACTTTAACGCCCAGGTAGTAGGAGTCATCAATACCATGAATATCCTGCATGCATAACATTACTTAGAAACTTGTGAAAAAATGTGTCCCAGAAATTGCTTATTACTTATAGAAAACCCAAACTTAGTGATGACTAAGTCAATTGCTGTTTTACAACTTTGAATATGTTACCATATTTTAGCTTTCCTATTATTTTTATTCTTTCTTTCTCTTCTAAGCAAAAGGTAGGAAAAGAAACCTTTCCATTCACTTATGCTTCCATGAGGAAAGACGTGAATTTCCCTGCAGACCACTGGACAAATCCATTTAGAATAATTTAAGATACACAAGACAGCCCAAATAGTTTTTTCTTTCTACTCCCAGCCTCTGAGAAGAGAGGTTTTCAGCTGGTGACTCAGAAGTTGGATAAGCCTACTTATATATTGCAGGAACAGTTATTTTCCCTCTCATTAACAGGTGTGCAGTGTTGGTGCTTGACCTGCAGTTTGTTTGAACTACCTCCACAGGCAGAATAAAAGAATTCAAATAGTAAGACTGCTAAAGCCTATTCATCTAGAAAAAGCCCTAATGTAAATACACATTAGAGAAGCTAACTTTTCTATCTGTTTCAAAGCTTTATAGAAAAACCAGGTAGTTTGTAGAGACTACTGGTAGCATCCCTCCCTGCTATTTTCTCCTGAGACATCTGCCTCCAGATGTTCCTCAGAAACTCAGCCAATCTTCTGTGCATACACTACTGCAAACTAATTCCCTGGAGACCACTTCCTCATGAAATGGATGATTCCTAACCCCTCTCTTGAAGACTTTTTACAAGACCTGCCTCTACACTTTCCATGTAAACTCTTCCACGAAGATACTTCCAATAATATCTCAGTTCCTCTAAATGTTGCTTCTCCCACATACACTTCACATAAAACCCCAATTTCTTCCAGATGCCTTGTGATACCCCAGCTTTCTGAGCTCCTCTTTCTAAGCCCAATGAGAACTCCCTCCTAGTCCTGTCCTAATCAGCCAGTAACTTCCCTTGGTTCCCTCGTATGAGAAGTCTACCCTTATTGAGACCTTGAACCTCCATTTGAACAGAAGTAATGAGTTTATTGCACCTATATGTAACTGATTCAAAGAACGGGAAGCTTTCTATTTTGTTTTAAACATATCTGATAAAAAATTAGCAACTACAGCAACATTTCATTAACACAGTCTCCATCTTTTAAGACACCAAAGATGCAAGTGAAAGTGGCTCCTCAACAATTCTGTTTAAACAAGAATTTAATTATGTTTGACTTAAAACACATGAGTATTCCCTTGAAACGCATGAAATAAATAAGAAAAAGGATCATGGAAACAAAGAGGATCTTGTCACTAAGAGGATGTATAAACTTATATTTTTGTGTTAAAAATAAATTTTGCCTAAGAAGATATTTTATTACAAAAGTACTGTGTTTCAGTACCTCTGAAAAAAGAGATTTGGAACTATAAAACTGCTACTCTCTATCTGACAGTCCTGCTCAAAATTTTCATATGAACATTTTAGGCATTAAACTATGTTTCTGCAATAGTTTATTGGTCTGAAGAAATAAGTGGTTGGATGCAAAAGAAATCCTAGACTCATTAAAATCAGCAGGAATTTTACTTTGGTCTACAGGTTAAAAATGTTGTATTCACACTGGTTTTGAAATATTTTTCCACCTAGAGATTTCCTGGCATTTTTTTTATGGGGAAGATACTGCAAAAGCTACAGCAATGCTTAGACTTTCTTTGTAGTTTGCTCTTTTGAGCAATGGAAACCTTATTTTAATAAGGGAATTTCCAGCATTTTCTCCTCCAGACAACTCTAGCTAAAGTGACCCAGCAGGCAAGGTTTCCATTTCTGTAAAAAAAACCCAAAAACATGAGTTATTTTTGCTAACCTCCTAAAATACTTCACACATGCAAGGAGATAAAGCAGGGCACTTTGGGAATACTTGAACACCTGATACTGATGTCACAAGAGAAGGCCACATGTAAGCACATCGCTGCTAGCAGTGGGAAGGCCTCTGCTTAGCATTTACCACTGACACAAGAGGAATGGGACAGCTCTGCAGAACAGCAGTGCCACACAAGCACAGAGCACACAGGGAAGGACACTTCTCTAACTGGGAATCCCCTGTCTGGGTTAAACAAGGTCATGATTAGCCGAATAATTAAATTCTGTGTTCACCAAGAATATCTGATTGTGTCTGTAGTCCCTTCTCAAGAAACAAGCACGGATAACCAAAAGGCTTATGTGCTCACTAGAGGCTCTGGGCATCAAGCTCCAAATAGTTTCCCCATTCTTCAGCTTGCCCTTATTGGAGAAGAACAGCTCAAAGTACAGAAAGGGCTGATATAAAAGTATTGGAAGGAATCTGAAGGAAGGGAGAAAGAAAACAAACTAGGCAAAAGGTCTTGGAATGAAAAGTAGAAGAAAATGGCTAGAACATTGGAAAAGTGCAGGAATTTCACAACCTGAAAATAGAGAACAAGTGAAAAAAACAAAACTAAAATATGCTTTAGTGTTCATCTGTTCTTATTTTGATGAATGGGGACAGAAAACTTGAAAAGCAAATTAAATGGGAAAAGTACAGAAACACTTGGGAGAAGACGTGGAGTTTTCATTCGGCTTCATATGGATGCATTTCGTTTATTTCCTTTAGTGCAACGAGCTTTTCCTAAATGGAAGAAAAAGCACTCTTAATCCCACCCATTCTTTTAATCTGCTATAATTTCTAGCACAAACTTAAAGTATGTTAAAACAAAATAATTCTTACACGTTAGTATGACTGAAGATAATAAAATCTGATTTAAGTTAGAATGTAGAGTTTGAGACCAGTCTTTTTTAATATTTGAATAGTATAAATAAATTCTTTCTGCCTCACTAAGTGACAAGAAGTTCATGATGAAATTAGTGCTCAATGATTTTGTATTTTCTGAACAATCCCTAATCCTAGTAAGGTCTGGCTTTCATTCATGCAGAGTGACAGCCATAAAAACGCCAAAAGATATGTCTTCTAGCATAGAAATACTCTGAATACCACATAAGCAAAATCAACACAGAATGTAGAAACATTAAATTAAAGCTAATATTTCTGTTTTGCACAAAGCCTTTAGAACTTTGGAGTGCAAATTCTACACTTACATAGGTAAACATTTTATTATCTCCCTTTTGAGCAGAAGAACAGTTGTCTGTTCATTTCAATACACAAATACTACTTTACACTTATAAATACCTGGGATTTACCATGCATATATGCACGTGTGCAGTTTGTACATCTAATGCTCAGAGTAAAGGTCTCTGTTCAAAGTTGTATCACAACGTGCCCATAGGTGGCAGAATGGGCATACACGAGACTCAAGAAATCCTCACCTGAACCAGCTCGTGGGATAAGCGTCCCAGAACTTTTTGGGTCGTTTCATTAATTTCTAATTCTGTCATGACTTCCCAGTTACCATTCTGGAACCTCACTGGCATAGAGAAGACAATTCCTTCAGGAACACAAAACTGACCTGAAGAAGAGTGGAAAAAACGTGACAAAACATTATTTCTGATTACATCCTCACCAGTGTCAACATTAAGTCCTACAGACTTGAAAAAGTCTGCCACTATAAGATCTTATTATAAAGGGAGACTGCCTTTTTCAATCTACAGTTCAAAACAGAATGTCCCTTTTACTGTAACTTTGTACTTTAGTACATGAATCATAGCATCAGACGGGTTTGGGCTGCAAGGGACCTTTCAAGGTCTTTAGTTCAACCTTTCTGCCATGGGCAAGGACATCTTCAAACGTATCTGAGTCCCATTCAACTTGACCTTGAATGTTTCCAGGGTTGGGGCATCTCCCATGTTTCTGGGCGGCCTGTTCCAGTGTCTTATTACACTCATTGTAAAAAACTTATTTATATCTAATCTAAATTGACTTTAAATCCATTACCCCTTGTCCTATTGCAACACACCCTGCTAAAACACTTGTCCCCATCTTTCTTATAAGAACTTTTGAGTACTCAAAGGTGTTGTAAGGTCTCCCCAGAGCCTTCTCTTCTCCAGGCTGAACAACCTCAACTCTCTCAGCCTGTTTTCATAAGAGAAGTGTTCACCCCCGTGATTATTTTGTGTGGCCCTCAGCTGGACCACCTCCAACAGGTGTCTTTCCTGTGTTGTAATAACACAATTGCTGTACTGGTTGTACATCTTAAAAAAGGGAAAAAATTATTTATTTCAAAACGGTTAAATGGCTGCTGTGAAAGATACCATTTATTGGTTCACATAACTACACAAGAAGAACACACTTTTATAGCCTGAGCTCTAAGAACTATAAAGAGTTTTTGCACAAAACACATACATCAGAAAAGCATTTAAACTAAAAGACTAAGAGATCATCTGCAAAAAGACAATATTAATCCAAGAGATGCCTGTAAAAAGTGGGCATTATCACAAGCTCTGTCAGATTTGGAAGTTCTTATGATGAAACAAACTCTTAGCTTCACATGATTTGTTTTCCAAGTTTTTATTAAATTAAAAATATTGATTAAAAATAGCATTATAGATAGGGGAAAGTTACTATATGAAGCGCAAAGCTACAAGAGAACACGTGAAGCAAAAATAGATTTACCTTCACTAAGTATTCCCACAGAAATGATCTCCTCAGAAGGAGAGCCATAGTACCAGTATCGCAGTACAGTGGCTACCGCATGAGCAGGCAGCATTCCTGTACAACGGGCCAGCCGGGAACTCAGTGTACTCTGTGCAGATAGGAATTCTGAACGGATCCATTCGCTACCAACAAAAAAATGGAGAAACAAGGGATGAAAAACTAAGATGACTGCGGGAAGAGTAGTTTCCCAGAGAAAAAAAGTACTAAACCTGAGGAAAGGTAATAGTCAAAACTTACTCAAACTTCACTGCATGCAAGGCATTTACAGAGAGAGAAAAAAAAAAGGTCTAAGTAGCCTAAAAAGTAACAACTACTACTTTCCTATGAACATTAGGTCATTTATTCAAGTAATAACCTCTATTATTATTGTAATTTATATTTTATATGTAATTTAATATTTTATAAGTAATATATATATTACTGTCTTATGTGAGAACCCAGCCATGAACCATAATCTCCCTATGTGAGGCTCAGTACAAGCATAGCACAAAGAAATGTCTGCTCTCCAGTACAGGCTAGGTCTAGACCAGAGTGGGAGCTCCAGATAGCCAGGCCTGGGTGTATGCCACGTCTGCTGCTCTCTCACTGCATCCACCCTTTCTCTGCTACTGTTGTTTCCACAGGAAGCTATCTAGCTGCCAGGTATCCTTTTCACATATGTTAACAAATCATCTGTTTCAGGAAACTGACAACATTAATATGCTCAGGCCTAATCCACGTAATTCAGGTACAGGTATCTGTTTAATACTATTTCAAAGTTTCTTCATGTAAACTAGACATCTAAGTCACTACCTGGACTTCCATCACTTCTTATAAACTGCGCATGATATAAGAGAAACCCACTTAAAATGTAGGAAAAATATAGTTATAAACAAAGTTGGCAGGAGAGTCAGAACTATGTATAGAACTAGGAACTACTCAACTTCTTTGCAGATGGAGTAGCTCAGCTTGGGTTTTACTTTATATGTGGTGCCAATCACCACAAGACAAATCTTGAAAACAAAAACCTTTCTTGGTGTTTTATTACACAGTTCAGATGAACATAGATTAAAAGCAGTTATTTAATTTTACTCTAAAGAAATAAATCTGTACTTTACCTATCGTAAATCATATTCAACAAAGGACGTTGAAAATTAGCGGGGCCCCGAATAGCACAGTCGTATCCATAAAGTTTTGCATGTGACAAATCAATGTAGTTAGAGCCAGTAATATTGCCCCAAACAATCACATCTTTAACTCCTGTAACAGACAAAATACATAGATTAGTGAAGACACAAATACTTTCAGAAAAATAAGCTTCAGAAATCCCTTTCAAGATGAACTATTCAAATCAGTGCCCTGCCTTGCTAGCAGAAATTATTTGATCTGAAAAATGCAGCCGAGTTCTCCATAACATATGAAACCTCATCACAAGCTGAAAAAAGAACTTTAATTTATATCATGTTACTGCAAATAATAGACAAAATCTAGTAAATACTTAACTCTTAAAAACAGTAACAAATTATATTGCAAATACACAGCAATGTTCCCTTTAAAATCCTGTAAAAACAAATATATAAACAATAAAAACAATCATTAAAAAAATACAAGCTATTTGCTTTGGTGCAAAAGGATTTTCTCAAATAACCTGCTGATAGGCTATTCAGTCTATTTACTTGCTTTTCTATTTTATTAGGCTGCAAAATATCTAGACTTGTCATCAATGACCAGCTCTAGCTACGCAACACTTAGAGAATCCTGATGCTGAGCAGACTGTCAGAGCACACCTTTGCTATGCAGTGCAGAACTGTGCAAATATAACCAAGCTATAACAATTGACCTGAGAATGAAAGTTAATTAACCTCGAAATAATACTACAACACAGTTCTGCTTTACTCTCATTATCTGCAGTATGTTGTCATGTTTATTCACAGCTCCAAAATAACAATGCATTACAGAGTCCAAATGCAATCCTGAAGTCCTAGCTCCCAATCTGTAACACAACTGTCTTCCTTAGCATATTTCCAGCATGAAATACACACCAGAGTGGCAGGGTTGCATCCCAGAACAAGCAAAAGACACCCTGGCATTCTTTACTGCCAAGAAATTCAGTAGGTGCACTACCGTGCATTTCTGCATGCACATCTGCCATGTTCTGGAATGAAATACACACTCCTAAAGCTGCGCTGAATTCCCCAAATGCTACATGAACATTCACCTGCTGTGCTCATATTCAGCTTTCTGGCCAGCATGGCTTTAGCTGCACTTTCCCAGGATGTGGCAGTGGCAATGATATTTTCAGGCCTAATGGATGGGCCATACGTCCTTAACATCGTTGCCTTAAGGTTTGCAAAGGTTTTTCCTGATGAAATAACTTTGACCTCACTCTTGGCATTCTTCTCAATCAAGGGAGCATACACTTGGCAGATCTCACTCACTTCTCTGATGTAGTTCTCAAGAGATTTGACTTCAAGGTTCAAGAGGACATCATCAAGAATAATGATAATATCAGCGTCAATAAAAGCCTGATCTATTTTTGTGTGCTGTGAAATACTGTGGAGAAGTGGGAATGCCATGTCTTCGGCTTCCATTACAATACTGCAAAGAATTTCCTTAAACTGGTCAGTGTCAAGCAAATGGATACTGATTTCTGTGGTCATCCCAAACACTTCTCCATTTGCCAACAGAGGGATCAGATGATAACAGATTGGAACTGATGCACTGGTAAGAGAGGATGTAGAAAAGTTATATTTAACAATGAACCACTGTCTGTTTGGTAGTATTACATAAACACAAAGGTGTTTATTTTGTACTTGATTACATTTAAAGATACCATTAGCTTGGATCCTTTACTGATCTTTTTGTCATTTTAACAGGTTAAGAATTAAAACAGCTGGGTCCGCCTTTCATTTGAAGGCTTTTCCATCCTGTGCATTTCAGTCGATGCAGTCACTTAAAAATTGACGTCTTTATAGAACCACAATTTTTTTTAAGGTGCTCTATTAGGACTACTAGAAATACAGGAATTTCTAAAGGTAAAGCTGCAAGAGACTTTACCTACTCTAATATTTCCAACAACATTTAATGCACAACAGTTGCACTATAAAATTTCTACCTTATTTTATAAACACTTGCTTTTCCCTAAACTGATATGAGGTCTAAATGATGCCTGTTCATACCCCTCATTTGAACTGGTATAAAATATAGCAAAAGCATAAATTATTTCTAAGTTATATACTCATTGCTCATAGTGAGGGGTGCAAAAGGCAAGTCAAACCATCAAATTACACGGATTTGTGCATAACTTCAGATGGTTACACCTGTTCTATGTGATAGGAAAAAGTGCATTCTTCTGAACAGACTAAAAGTTCACAGATACTCTCTTCACTCTCACCTGGTGATCCAGATCTGCATAGGCTTGATAAGACTTTTAATCTCTTCATCCTCTTTTACAATTTCAAGATGTGCCTGCAGGTTCTCCTCAGCAATGTCTAACATTTCCTCACTCAGCATCATTGAAGTGATGCCGTAATATTGCTAAGAACGAAAAGGACGATCTCTAATCAAATGGCAGCCCAAACCCATCAAGGTAACACTAACTGTAGCTTTATTTTACATTTGAAGGAGGAAAAAGGAACAATGTTGTAAAACGTGCTTACAGTATTAAAGGCAGCTTATTACCTGAGAATATTCCAGAAAATCATTTAGTCCTCCCAGAAGCTGACTCTTCCCTCCACGGTCCAACAGTTCTCTCCAAATGATAGGAGACTGTCTGTGTTCCCATCCATTTGTTTCACAAACGTCATGAAGCCACTGCTGATGTAAACATCCCCACCAGATGTTTTAATACGTCACATTTCATAACATTTAAACATTATGGCTACAAGCATTCTTACTATTTCCTCTAAATATATAATTACAAGGTGTTTCAGAATTTATGTACCAGAGGATACAAAATGGAGGAATAACCCAAAGCAAGGGACAATGATACACTGGGATAGCTCACCTCAAGATCTTGATTTCACTTAGTTGTCTTAGTGGTACAGAAGACAGAAATGTTGTGAAGCAGTGAGTAATCTGAGGATTCTTACTTAGCCACAGAAGGTAAGTAAGGTGAAGATGTTAATTGCTTTTCACTTAACTATTCAAGTTAGTTGGTGGAAGTGTCAAGCAAAATATATGAGGTAATAAATATCGTAGCACTGTCTATCTCACGGAGTAAGACTGCAGTTTTTTCAGAGCCTTATAGGCAGCATGTCTACAGCATAAGTACTCAGACAGGCCCATCCACATTGTAAACAAATATGCGATATTTAACTTCATACTTCCACTGTAATTCAAAGCCCTTGAATGCCACAAATGCTCTTGACGAGTAACAGCTCTGAAGGTGTATGTAATCACAGCCAGCGAAAGATTTACAGGCTGAACAGACATTTATACTTTGAAAAAAAACCCCAGAAAACCAAGCAAGCAAGCAAGCAAAACCACCTTGAACTTTTTATTGACATAATAAAACTTTAGGCTGGTCCACACTTTGTGCCCATTTTCTGTGGTAAAACTCCGAGATGTCAGTTGCTCAAAACACTGTAACCTTTCCTCTGGCTGGCTCTCATAGCCAAAGCTGCTTCTGCAGCACCTGTGTCCACATAGAAAACCATTAATAGAAGAGAAGAAACATCTTACAAATAAGCACATTTCTTGGTTTGTAGAGCACTGGGGCACCTACGAGCAACTTGATTTACAATCCCTTACCTCCCACTCGTCAGAGTGCTGAGTAATCTTGTGAACCCTGAAGCTGGGCAAGTTAGTCTGGAGATAGTCAGCCAAGAGTTCAGCTTTGGCATAGTAAGGGCAGTTTGCCTTACCTGTGAACATAGCAACAGAAGCACAATTGGATGATTTTGACATTCACTGATAAGGGCTTAAAAGACCAAACGTTGTTTAATGTGAGCCAGCTAAGGAAGGGTAATTCTGCTGGTGAAACAGACTCCCGAGCCAGCGTCCAAGGGGCCGAGAAGGCCACTCCTGGGGGGACAGCAGCACAGAGACTGAAGCCTCACCGACGGGATGAGGGGGGAAGGCTGACCCGGGACCGGCTGAGGCCGCGCGCCGTGCGGACACGGCTCCCGGAGAGCCGCAAAGACGGGGACGGGGGTGCGCCCGCACAGAGGGGCGACCGCTGCAAGCACAGCGAGCTGCCTCGCCCGGCTCCCGGTACAAGGTGCCGGTGCCGGGGCTGCCCCTCCGGCTCCCGGTACAAGGTGCCGGTGCTGCCCCGCCCGGGTCCCAGGTCCCGGGTCCCGGGTCCCGGGTCTTCCCTCACCCGCCACCACGAGCTTGGCCATGCGCGCGCCGCCCTCCAACGGCCGCTTTGGCGTTGCTCAGCAACGCGCCGCGCGCCGCGGCAGTTTGTCCCTCGGCCCGCGCCGTCCTCCCGCGAGGCCCGCCGGGAGCTCGCGGCGCAGCAGGCCCGGTGTGACGGCGGCGCCGCGTGCGAGGTAACAGCGGCCGCCGGCAGCTCCGGCCCGGCCCTTCCCGGCCCGTTCCCGCCCGGCGCCATCCCCGCCCTTCCTCCCGCGTGCTCCGAGCCGCTGCGGAGCCGCCGAAAGACCCCTGTCCCCTTGTACTGCCCCGCCCGGCTAGGCAGCGCTCCCAGGGCCAGCGGGAAGTGATCCCGAAACGCAGCGGCTTCTCCCCTGCGCCGGGAGAGCGAGCGCCCGCGGGTGTGCCGTGAAGGCGGCTTTCCCGTGGGATGGCAGGCTGGCTGGGACAGGCTGGCGGGCGGGATCCCGTTACCCGCTGCTAAAGGTCTGCAGGGACCCTCCGGAGCCCTGTGGGGAGACGCGTCTGCCTAGGGAAACGTCATTTAGGAAAAGACTCTGCTTCCCGGCAGAGCTCTCAGGTAGAGCAGCAAAGAGGAAGCAGGAGTTGATGCCCGGGCCGTCATTGTGCTGAGATGTTTGGCTGAAATGTAGGAGACCAAATAAAAGCCTCTCTGCAAACCATTTTCGGGGATCTTTTAGCAAATCTTCTCCCTTCCTGTAAAAGTGCACAGATTTGGCAATTGAAACTGTGGGAGTTGAAAGTCTGGTAGCTAATCCATAATTTTCATTTGTTTCTACAGATGAGTGATCTTGTGCAGGTTCTCCAGAACTGTTTCCACTAGTAGAATGTCATCGGATCCCTTACTTTGAGTTGGAGTTTCAAATCTATTCATGAGGCATTAGCAGAAATGAATAATAAAATAAGTTATTTGTTAAAAACTGTTAGATGTGTACATAGATACAGTTCTATGCTTACTCCCAAATCTTCAGCAACAGCAAGAAAACACATTTTATGGATTGGCAGATACAGGGATCCCTTGGGAAATGTGAACTTCAGGAAATTTATTTTAAATATTTTGCCTTCTCTGCATGGATCGTCTCTTCGATTTCTGTCTCAAAAGACAGATGTTTATAGCACAGGTGCAGAGGCTTTGGTGAGTGAGAACACTTCCCAGAGCTCCTTGGAAGCCGAAAAGGTGGGTGACTCTGGGGCCTTTGCAGCAAAGCACGTAGTGGATCACAGTGACCCGTTCTTTACCAGTCTCCAGAAGTGCACCTGCCCTTGCGATGCGCTGGACCTGGCTTCAGAGGCAGCTGTTTCCATTAAGCACTACACAAACTCTTTAACCATGGCCTGGAGGCTCTTCAAAAACCTGTCGGAAGAGCAGCAGCGCTACGAGAAGCAGCTGATCTTCGAGCACCCGGCTTTCGCGAAGCTGTGCCAGCAGCTGCTGCGCGACGCGCGCAGGATGACGCGCGGGGACCTGGTGTTCAGCCTGCACGCCGTGGTGAACCTCGGCGTGCCGCAGAACACGCTCCTAGTCCAGACTTTGGTGAGAGTGTGCCAAGTAAGCATGGAAATTCTCCTAAATTTGGCCTGAAACCTCATGGGTCATTCCGAGGAGCTGTGCAGCATCAGAGGGAGTTGATTGCATCTCTGGTTTAGTCTGATGTTTCATGGAAACGGTTCCCATAGTTCATTTGTGTGTGCTCCTAATTTCCTTGACTTTTGAGACCACTGCCTGATTTCAGATTTGGAAGAGAGGAGAAGTCTCAAAAATCATTACCCCTTTCAAATCCACTAAGTTTGACTGATGTGAGACCTTGTGGGGTCTCTGCAGAATTAAGGCTTGTAAATTGACTTTTGAGGGGAAAAAGAAAATGGCAGGTACAGATTAAGAGTGGTCAGTTTTCTTTTTCTGAAACTTTTGCTGGTTTGAAGTAATCTGACATTGTCAAAACTTTTAACAGGAGAAGCTCAATCAACTTGATAACCGATGTATCTCCGTTTTGGCAACTACTTTAGCAGGGATGGATAAAGACAAGAATGTGAGCGCTCTTCAAGCTGGATTACAGTGAGAAAAATACATCTTTCATGTCCTTTTCGTATTTAAATGTTGTTTGAATGCATGTCTGTTAGAAATTATGAAGGGTATGTCTACACATAAAATAGATCCTGTGGTTTTAGGATTTAAGTGATCACATGAGATGAGAGCTGTGATAGGCAGTGAATTTTGGCAGTCTTTGCAGTTTCAAGGAGGAGGGCTTCCAATGGTAAAGGGTGCTAGACTGGTCTGCAGGGGATTGTGTTCTGACTGCAACTCCACCAGTGTGGTTTTTTTATGATGTTGATCAAGTCCCTTCACATATCTATCCCTCTTTTATGTATGCAGACAGGAGGTAATGAGACTGTCTTACTTAGGGACCTATCTGATTTTTCATGGTGAAAAACATTGTTTAACAGCCTGGGAATATTTTCTTTTAGTTTAGTAAGTGAAAATTCAGATGAAGACTAGTTGTGTCCAGCAAGTCCCTCTGTGTAGTGATTTTTCAGAATAACTTATTTAGGCTGTAGTGAATTTTTTCTGGGCCAGTGTGATTTATGTAACCAATCTGCTCAGTCCCATGGGATTGCTTTTACTGAGGCTATCACAAAACTTGCCATGGATTAGTACTTTTGACCCTGTATCATGTTCTGCTTTGACAAAGTGGATGTGATAGCCAAGAACCAGGTTCTCCTGGAAGCACAGGTACACAGTTCTTAAAAGGTGGTGGAAAGCAGGAGTCCCATCCACAGTTCTCTGACTTGATGTCTGGAGCTCTGGCTCATTTGCAGGGATGAATTTCAGACCAATGCACTGCTTTAGGAGGTGACACTTCATATTTTTGTGGTATATTTACCTGTGCAGGTATATTTAAGGGTGGTCCAGACATAAAAATTACAGTACCATCCACTGAGCCAGAAAAGGAGGTGCTAAGAGTGCATATCATCTGTGTTATCTCCTTCTGTTCCTGCAGTGCACAGCACTGCTTGTTTGGTTTTATTCCTCATCACCTGCACCCAGTTGTTGTCTGTGTCCATTGAGTTTCCTGTCTGTTTCAGAACTTGCCTGCACATTGATGGTTTAAATATAAAAATGTGCAATTTTCTTTTTCTGCAGAAGGGTGTTAATTCCTTGAGGCTTAACAGCACTCATATTTGCACTGTCACATGTGCAGTCTGGTCAGGTACCCCTGCTGTAAGTGTATCAGCATCAGCATTCATCTATCAGGATAACGTTAAGAAAGCATTTATAATTATTTCCATGTGGAAAATATCTGTGCCACAGCTATCTCATGTAGAGTTATGCCAGCATTTCAAAAAAAAGGAAGTGGGAAAGGAGCAAGGAATGACAGCTTTAATTTGGGGGTTACATCAGTGAAGAAGAATGGGAGTACTTACCTGTTGCTGCTGAAATGAGGAGAGCTCTTGTGTGTGTTTCTCCGTCAGGTTACTAGTGGAGCAGCGCATTTCAAGTATCAGAGACATCTTTGTTCTGCAAAACCTGATGAAATGCCTGGGAAAAGATGCTCCAGTTTTTCTGAAAAAGAAATTAGAGGTAAAGTTAATTGGAGGCTTATTTTTACTCCCACAAAGCCTGTCTCTTGAATCATTTATAAATTGTGTATGGTTGTTTGCAGACACTGAAGGAGAAAATACAATAGAAAGGTAACTAACTGTATTTGCAATATGCATCATAGTCCAGCTATATCTATAGGAAGAACTTATATCTGGAGGCTGGTAACAAAAGGAATTGAGGCAGTAAAGCAGCAGTGCCCTCACCTCTTTGGGCTGGCCACATGGTGTTTGCATAGAAGTGCTTACAGGCTGTTCCCTGATTCCCTTGCCCAGCCTGTGACTTAAGACAAGGTGACAGCAAACTGGTGTGTGATGGAGCTGTGTCCAGTAACCTGTACAGGGCAGGAGGACTGGTGAGAGTGAGATGCCAGAACTCCCCAAGCTCATGCTCTTGTTTTTCTGTGTATGTGAAAAGTCCCCTGGGAAATACAATGGCTGGGAGCAGGCTGTAGGTTCTATGCAGGGCATACTGGGTTTTTGTACCCTGATTTTAAAAACCCTATTTGAAACCTTCTTTCAAACAGGGCCTGATATATTTCTCATCACATAACTGAAGAGCTCTGATGTCAGAGTTTGTAATAGCATTCATGAAACATCATAAAACTGAGAGGAAAGTAACATTTCCACTTGTTAACTAAAGGGAGCACTTAATTTTCTGAGCCCACAGGGTGCTATTTTTTTACAGTGTAATTTCTTATCATAGATGCATTTTGTATTTAACCTCTGATACATATACAGTAAAAATACTATATTTTAATAGCCAATATACATTGTAGTTTCATTTTCACTGTCATTTATATCAGTTGAATTACTGCTTTGATAAATGACATCTCCTTTGTAGCATCAGAGCTGACCTCTGCCTCAGTCCAGATTTGTAGCTGGGTGTTTGTATTAAATACAGGCCACTCATATTGTTGGATCACTTTGGAGGCTTACAGCTTTCATGCAGGTGCAAAACCATACCTGGACTACTATGAACTTTTAAGTTAATTGTGTCTGTTTTATTTCTGCTACTTAAGAGTTGGTAGAAGATGTGTATTCACAGTGTTTGGAAATGACCTTTACTGAGACTTTTTTCTTTTAAAATAACCATATAAAGGCAAATTGCTGGAAACTTGTGTAGTGACACATTTCTAGAGCACTTGACCTGCTATAATTGTGTATTAAGAAAATGAGAGTAGTTCTTATATGCTTTTACTGTTTTTTGCTTCTTTTTCTTTTATATAAATCTCAACTAAGGACTTTGGGAAAATTTTGGTGATAATATCTTCACCAGAAAGCAATGATAATGTGCTTGAAGAATGAAGGATTTAATACACTCTGGTTCACTTTAGATGGCAGTTTTGAGAGAAATAGACGGTTTGACTTTTCCGAATGCTCTGCGTATGTTTTTGGCTCTTGCTGCAATGAATTATTGTTCCTTTCCAATCCTGAAAACCTGCAGTAAAAAGATCCAGGGTAAGAAAAAAATATGTTAATTAAATTTCCCTTCCTTATACCAAATTCTTCCTAATTACTGTCTCATCTCCCTTTTCTGATTTCCTTTAAAA
The DNA here is from genome assembly GCA_013398955.1 of Callaeas wilsoni. Taxonomy (NCBI): domain Eukaryota; kingdom Metazoa; phylum Chordata; class Aves; order Passeriformes; family Callaeidae; genus Callaeas; species Callaeas wilsoni. The sequence continues at coordinate 85,001 of VWPU01015442.1, read as the reverse complement.
CTCAGGAAACATCTTTGTTTTACAGGATATTAGAGTTATGTGGAGCCATTTGAAAAGCAGCAGGACAGAAAATTACTGATCAATAATAAAAGCAAATAGCTCTTGTCATCTCTGCCCTTCTTAACATTTGTCTGATTTACATATTTTTCTTACATTTTTCTGTACACAGGAATTAAGAAAAATAATTTAATTTTAGCAAGGAAAAGAGATTTCAAATAAAATTTTATAACAAATCTGAATTGGAAAATGACAACTCACAGGACGGATTCGTGACTTAGTGTGATTCGTTGGTAAACTAAAGGGAAAATAATGTGTCCTTGATTACTGGATTTAATTACTGAGTGCTGCTTAATAACTAACCTCATACTGTAGCCCATAAAAACATTAAATGAAAGCTAATGCTTTCACCTCTCTCCATACCTTTCCAATACATTGCTTAAGTGCATGTGGTCAGTATGTGTTGATTCATGCTTAAAATACATAAGAATTTGTGTCTCCAAAAGCATTAAGGTAACAAAATAGCATTCTTGATAGAAATGACCCAGAAGTGTTGAGGCTGCTTGTACAGTCTTTATTTGTCCTGGTCATTCATATATGTTAGGAGACAGTGTTTAATTACACATCCTGGCTTCTCCCGTAGGACTTCCACCACTCTCAGCATACAGGCCAGGTGGCATACACAGAGGGAGCAGGGACTTTCTTCAGCATTTTTTAGTGCATGCTGAAAATCAAAAATCCTAGAACAGAAGACCTCCTGGGAACACAATCTTCTTGCTTATTTTGTTAATTTGTCCCCTTTTGCTGATTAATGTATTGTAGCTTGATTCTGGCTCAGTTTGGTTTCTTCTGTCTCTCAGTTTCTTAATGTATTTTAGCTCAGTTGAGCTTTGCCTAGTTAGTCTCAGTCTTCCTCAGTTTCTTATCATATTTTTCCCCTCCTCTATCCCTTAACCAAACTGTTCCCACAAGGTCTCAATGTCTCCAACCTACAGTTCCCATTACTTTTTATCACTTGTCCTTCTTTGATCTTCTGTTACAGAAAATATCCACGATGCTTCATTTCGGCAGTTAATTCTCATTCTGGAAGCTTGTCACACTCTCCAGTACCGTAATGTAAAACTGGTTTCAGCATTAGCAGACTATATTAATTCTACTGCCTACCTCTGGGACAAAAGACAGGTAAATTTTTTGAGACCAAATAATTTATAGTGGTACTAATAGAGTATTTGATGCTTCCATCTTAACCTTTCTTCATGTTTGTGCTGATCTTTGGAGAACAAATTTTTATGAATACCAATCTGATGAAGTTGATAGTTACATTTTTAAAATTCTATTCTATTTATTGATAAGTAAAGAAACAAAAGTTTTGAAAAATTTGCTTTAATTAAAAAATGTCTTCTATGAAATCAACAGGTAGGAGCAACTTCACTGGTTTTCTTGACTTACAAAACTGTCTTTTCTTTTAGATTATCCTTTTTCTCTCTGCCTGCGAGGCACTTGGCTTTCAGCCTAGTGGGTTGCTGGATATTTTTGCTGAGAAGGTGACAGAGGACCCTGAATTCCTTAACTTGAAAAACCTTTTGATTGTTCTTCGAGTGTATTCACGACTCAACTATGTTCCCAGAGTCCAAAAGCATCAGTAGGTTTTCATTTAGAGTGCCTGATAATATGTTACATAGTCATTATAGAGTAATGTATGGCAACTAGTATTTGGCTTTATTTGTGACAGAGCTGATTAACCTGTTTCATAGATCTGTAAGGTAAATTGCTGTGTCTTTTCACATTTTTTCTAAATATGATTTTTTTTCTCTAACTGAAAATGAAGACCTTGGTTCTAGACTGACCAAGCTACTAAATTTGTTGATAGGTAGCTGTCTCCTCAAAGTAAGAATCAAACACTAATGTTAGATAACACGAAATACAATTATACAAGATAATAAAGATTTCTAAGTTACGTTTTTGTTTGAAATGTGTATTTTATATAGCCTTATTTGTGTATTTAGATACTTTTCTTCTCCTTTTGGAAAAGGTTTTTTGAGACTCTTCATAGTTGCTTGAATAAGTGCCTGCCTCAGATTTCCAACACAGAACTGCTGAAGGCAGTGTACTCACTTGGCATCTTAGGATATCTTCCCCACCGTGCACTTGATGAGCTGCTGCAGAAGGACAGCAAGGATGAACTTGTACTGTCAGGTGAAACCTTACTTTGTCATGTTCTTGTTGTAAACAGGATGTCTGCCTGTGTATGTAATGTGTTGTAATTGTGTTAAAAGATTTAGAAAGAAATTAAAAAACGCAAGCATGATTCATATTAAATTTGAAGTCCTCAAGACAAAGCTAATGTAGTGATGGTGGTCTGAGTGCTCTGGGTCTGCACTAGGGAATCAGGCTTATTGTCTTGGGCTCCGTGGTGGCAACAGTTTAAGAGTCGGTGTGCAATTAAATGATGAGAGGTGAAGATGGGACTTGTGGAAATAGTACAAATGTGAAAAGGACAGGAGTTCTATAGTCAATAGATGTTCAGGCATTTTTAAAAACATAAGAAGTCTTAACCTTTTCAAACTAGTACCTAGAGTCATGAGTAAAAGTTAGATTTGGAATGCTCCAAGTTATAATGAGGTCCTTGGAATGGTTTGTAGAAGAATTTGGTTTTCATGTTACAATTTTGTACAGCTAGTAGAGTAGTCAGGTGGAGTTTGCTATGCTAGAACAGACTATAAATGATAATAAAATGAAATATTCTGTGGGATAATATATTGTATGTAATATTTTTTGTATCCTTTTTCAGATGATCTTAAAGAACAAAACACAGTGATGCTTCGCTGTGTGAAAACATGTATGGAACTTGACAGCCCTTCTTTCACAAAGCCTGCATTTGTGCTGACTGAGAATTTGTCCTCATTAGTATCTCTTAATCTCAGAAAGGCTCAGGAGGCACTGATAGAACTTCTGGGAGATGAGAACATGTTTCGGCAAAATGTTCGGCTGCCATACAAATATCATATTGGTATGAAGCTATATTACTGTCATATTATTTTTACTAGGGATTTATAATTCCTAAAGTAGTAAGATGGTAATAAATTTGCATAGGGTGCAAGTGATTAAAAGTGTAACACTTTGAAGATAGAGTATTTTAACAAGTGATGTCATTGATTGGTGAATCTACTTTTTATGATGCTTCTGTTAAGTTTTTAAGTCCATTTACTAAAACTTTTATGATTTCTCTTGTTTACAAAACTGGTTTGGACTTTTTTTTAGGCATCAGCAAGCAGATGTTAATTGTACATAAATCCAGTGTGGCCAACTTTGAGAGAGTTGACATGTTAGTACCAAATCATGTTAGAAACAAAGCCAAATAGCATCTGCCTTTTGTTCTCTTTTCTTCTTTTTTGTTCTCATGTTTCTTCTCTGAAGTTCTTGGCTGAGATTTAGGCTCTACTTTCGTTTATGAAATGGGATATGACCTTCTTTTGGTTTCTCTTATGTTTTGATGTTGCCTTTTGTTTTTTTTTGTTTGCCAGCCACCCAGCTTACCAGTTTTTCTGTACTAGTAATAATTTTATTCCTAAATATTTGTAATGAGGAACTGAATTGCAGGAAAATCTGAGTAGGCATGACAGACTGCGATCTAGAGTAGTTTCTTTAAATAATAATATCGCTCCATAAACTTAAATTGGCAGTTTCCAGAAACAAATTTATTTCTTCTTGAGATGGGCAAGCTGTAACATTATATTCATTGCAGGGAGCGAAAAGCTATCAGTAATAATTCAATTATTAGAGAACAGCAATTAGAAACAGACCAGCGATGGTGTCTATTAACTTTTTCAAGTGAGCTGTTCATTTGAAAAAAATTTGAACAATTAATGGGTTCAAATGAGAACTTTCATTTTAACCTCTTGCAGAGTTAAATGTTTTGTTGTTTTGTTTTCAGATTTTGAAATCAGAATGGATTCAGACAGAAAGAAAGTGCTCCCCATAGCTGCAACAGATGATCATCCTGACTCACGTGTTCAGAGGTGTCTTTCTTTGACTGCATATTTTTTCTATCAGGCTGGTTTTATTTGCATGTATCCCATCCAGTTACTTCTTTGGTTCACTGATTTGCAGAAGCAAAGTAGATAACTCAGTTGTTATTTGTGCTCACTGGAATATGCAAAAGTTGCCATGCCAGTGCAGAGCAACAATCCATCCAGCCTGATACTTTCTTCTAACAGAGGCTAAGACTTAACATTTCAGAGAAAGAGGCAGGAAACACCACAGTGATCTGATACGCTTGTAATGAATGCAGGTAGCAATTTTTAAAAAAGTATTTGTCCAATTAAACATTCAGTTATTCTCTCAAGTCTCAAAAATTTGCATCTCAGTGGTACTGTTACGGCAGTTAATTCAGCGACTGAAATATCATCTGAATAAAAAGGATCATCATGTCCACATTTTAAGTGATTAATTTAATCTCGTGTAGAAGAATGACCTCTCAGTAACTGAAGCAGGACATATATCATTTAAGTAATGCTTAAGCAGAATTGGGTAATACTTAACATTTGTGTGCTGGATCACTGCACAGCATTGTATTTTGTACAGTTTGCTTTTTGATAAAAGGAGAGCCAGTGAATTGTATAACAGAAACTCAGTGTTCCAAGGCATTCAGCTTTGCTCAACCTTCCAAATAGGTTTTTATGGCAGGAAGTGACTGATTCTGAATATCATTAGCAAAGGATCAAAGTAAATGCAGAATCTGTCAAATTAATGGAGAATGTGTAATGATCTATTTCCTTCTCATTGTGGGAGAAATGGAGATCTAAGTACCTAATTCTGCTGTAGGTATTTGGGTAGATGCTGGTACTTGTGTGATGCTCATGGAACAAAAAGAGTCTAAAATACTTAAACCTGAAGAAGGAAGAAGATAATGAAACTTGTGCAGTCCTGATATTTTTGCCTACCAGAAAGACACATGTATATTCTGCAGTGCTATCGAACATCATTGAATCATTGTCCTATAAATTATTATTCTGCCTTTGTACAGTGAAGTCTTCCCTACTCTCCTTGGTTGCAGGTTGGCTTTTCTGTTTGCTCCTATGTCTGCCTTCTGCCTGGGTACAACACACCCCCAGGGGAAGCTGGCAATGAAGAAGCGGCATCTAAATAAACTGGGCTATCATGTCATTCTGGTAAGAAGAGTCCTGTTACTGCCTCTGTTTCAGTCCTGTTAGCAGCACAGTGATGACTATGTTTGGTAGATCAGGCCTTGTTCTACAAAGTCTGAAGGTTCACCAGGAATGGTGGGCTTTCTCCAGAGTGATAATTGTGTATCATTTCTAGTTAGAGGCTAGTGGTGCTGGCACTAGGGAGAAAGGAGAGAGGAACTCCGAAAGACCAGCTACTGCTTACCATTACCAGTAAATAAATAGCTGAGGGAAAAAATCAAGCCATTAATTGCTTTGTACCTAAGAAACTTATGTCTCTTTGGCTTATTTCCCTGATTTTTATAGAATAAATTATTCAAGTGAACTTGTTTTCAGAATACAGCAACTTTCCGTGGCCTTCTCATCACTGAGCACTTGGTTTTTAGGACAGGATAGTTTGGACAATAGAAATAATGTACCTTTTCCTTTTACTTTCTTACAGATCCAGAACAAGAAGTTTCAGGAAATGAAAAATGAAGATGCAGTTGAGTTTTTGAAAGGAAAAATTTATTCAGAAGATGTTTTGTCTTTTCCTGAAGCAACTGTGCAGGATAATAATTAAAATAAATTAATAGTTTTGGGTCTCCTGATTTCTGTTTTTCCTCTGTGATTACTGTAAGGATTTTAACAGAAGAGGGAAATAGTTTTATACACAACTGCCTGCTCCACCGTATTAGAGAGTAAGGAAAGTTTGTGAAATGTACACTGCCTGCTGATAGCAGGAGCTTTCTTTTGTGAATTAGGAGCAGATTTTCTTTAGTGGAAGGAAATAATTGATCCAAAAAGCACCCTGACATCTATTGCTGTTACAATGTCTTAATTTAATCTGTACTTTGCTTCCCTTCCTGCATGCCCCTAGTCAAATTTCTCTCTTCTCTTGAGCTGAGCCAGGAAAAAGATGTAACTGTTTCAAGTGCTGTTGGAACCTGGCCTATAACTAGGCACTAGAAGGATTTCCTCTCAGCTGTATAGTTCTTTATGCAGAACTATATAAGGTAAATCAGTAAATAACTAAGCCTAAGTGGTATATTAAAAGATCCAGTTATGTGGAAAGTTTCTGAAAAAATCAATCTCGCTCAGTTTTCAGAAGTTTAGGCCGGTAATGGTTCTGTTTGCTGTATGCTTTTTCTTTTGAACCCTTTGCTTCACTGCTACTGTAATAGATTTTGATACTTCTCACTACAAGAACACAGATCTGCTGTGTCTATATAAGCTGACTTCTGCTCTCTGTTTCTGATATTAGTAGCTCCACAACTATTCAAAGAGGTGTTGCAGTACTCATATTTGTTCATTACTCCCTGTGATGCATCTCCGCTGACCTGTTATGTAGTGGTGCAATTGATGATGTTGGCAGAGTTCTAGAACTGCAAAGCAGCTTTGGACCCTTGATAGGAAGGAGCAGAGAGAACTGATACATCTTTTGTGTTCTTGGTAACATGTAATTGATAAAACGCATTTTGTTCTGCTGGAGTTGCTCAAGTTGCCAAGGACAGCTTCCTTGTAATCAGATCTTCACTCACAATTTTACTGTAGCACAGTCACAGGCCCATGGGCATGAAGGGAAACAGGGAAACAGCAATACTTTCTACAGTGACTGTCTGCTGCCTAACTGTGGTGCCCTTGCTTCACTGGCTAAGCTACAAGCACTGTTCTTTGTCTTTCTGAAGTAGCATGGACACGTGGTTAAGGTACTACAATGATGATACAAAAAAGGTATTACAGTAATGAGATAGGGTGGAAAGAAACTATGCTTAGAAAAATTCACTGCTCAACTTTTTGTGGAACATGTAGATAGAATATGATACTTATGAAGGAAGCAGTGCAACCAAAGCAGCATGGTCACCTCTCTCTGGCATAAAAAGCAGAGAGAGCTGTTCAGCATTTCAGTCTCTGAAATGCAGCACATGCAGAAAAACAGGTTCGAGGCAATAGTAAAACTTAACAGCCAGAGGAGAGGTCATCTGCTTGACTTGATGAGAAGTTTGTTATGCTCTCTTTTTGGATCTTCTACTTTAAAGAAGCATTGTCTGTGAAGCAGGCTGGTCAGTGCCATTCTGTTGTTCTGAGCTGGACTCATGGTCCCAGCCTGCACTGGAGGATGTCTGAAATACTCTGTGCTGGAGCACACAGAGCTGTGTTTGAGAAAGTACTCGGTGCTGTTCAAGCTGGAAACCTGCAAACCAATACTGCAGTGTCAGCCGTGGCTCTTGCCTGGGCTGGGGAGCTGCTTCCTCCAGCTGCTCTGAGCTTTTCAGTCAGGTCCTCAGCTGTAGGTATGTAAATTCAGAGACAGAACACACGCAGGGGTGCCAGCAACCTGGACAGAATTAGCCACCAGTGGGCACAAAGTGGCACAGCACGTTATTGAATTAGCTAATCACTATATATTTCTTAAACACCTTGTGAGTAGGTAGAAACTTGTACAAGCAGTGTGGAAGTGTAGTAGTCTGCCGTAAGGATCACCTTGCTTACTAAAGTTTCTTGCTCTATGCTCTTTCAATAATTTATGTCATTTCTATGTCATCTGCACTGATTCAGAGTTCCAATCTGATACCAGAGACTTCAGAGCTGTGGGTTTCTTGGATCTTTACATATGCTGAAAAGCTAGTCTGCTGAAAATAAACCCAGGTTTTTCAGGTGTCCAATTCACGTAGTAAGGAAGATCTAATCCCCTGTTCTTTGCATTACAATCTATATTTAGAATACAATTCTCCTCTCCTGAATCATTATTAAAATTAGTGGGAGACTCACAATGAAGATCAACAATAATTATTTTGCATCTGTAATTATGAGGTTTGTCACTGCATGAAGTGCTTGGTGTGAAAGGTGCAAAATCCCCTTTTTAAGCCAAACAGGTACAAAATGGATAATTTTAGCTGACCTGCCAGTGAGGCTAATTGGAGATGTAAGCTGCATCTTTTTCTACCACTTTCACAGTCTGCCTGCAGATTCAGGAACATGTTTCTAACCTTTATTCACACTTGGAACACTTTGTAAGTGCAGTGGCTGGAAATTGTTTCTCAATGAAGAGTGAGAAACAAGGAAGCTGTGTATGGCTTTATTTCACACAGCTCATGGATGTATCTTATTAATGGATGGAACCCAGACATTTGCTGTGATGTTTGACTAACTAAAGGTACTTCAAGGGTGTATTGAATCTGTAGCAAGCCAAGGTTCTCAACTCCATGTGAAATGAAAATAGGTAATTCATTAAGTAAACTAAATTGCTGAAGCAGGGGAGGATCTTCAATGAACTGAAGGCTTTTTAAAGAAAGTATAGGGCTTAGAGTAATTCTATATCTATCACTTAAAGACAGAGGACTCAGCCGCACAAAGCAGCCATCTATTTGACCAGACTCTCATAGGAAGGCACTATACTTTATTCCTGGGCCACAAAGAAGTCAGGAAAGTAGAAGCATTTCCTTCATTCTGAGCTATGAAATACTGGACTTCAGTATTTGTCCTGCCAATTTCCAAGAAACAGATACTGCCTTTTATGACTTCTGGGTTTTACATGCTCCTTGCTGTTAGACATTATTTCATTCATAAATCTTGTCTTATTGCAAAACATTAAAATGCCATGATAAAGCTGGATTATCTGGTAATTTTTTCCTTGAGAATAATGCATATACTGTTCATCCTGCGAAATCTCCACATCATCAGAAGGCTATACATACAAAAGGGTGACAAGGTTAGGCTTCTGTCATATATCACGCAATCAAAAAGAAAACATTGAGAGAAGGATTTACAAATGTAAATTATATAGCAAATTTCACAGGTCCAAGGATCCATCTTAAGCATTGCAGGATGTGTGAACAGATCTAAAATGAAAGCAAGAAACAGGCAGAAGATGTGGGCTGCAAAGGTCAGGAAGGTTCTTGCATTAACGGAAAATAAACTGGTATCATCTGAGTGAAAATGAAACAAATTTTGTGAAGAAATGCAAAATGAGAACAGTGAGTGTTTGGAAAAACAAATTTTCTCCATAAAGAGCTGGATTTGCTGATGATCTGTAGTTCTCTCCTGCTTGGATTTCCTCACGTTTAAAATTACTTTTGAGCCGTAACTCCAGCCTTCTCAGGGTATGAAATATTCTAGCTATTCACTTCACAAGAAACATACAGGAACTCTCTTTAAAATTTCCACCTTGGTCTCAAAATGATAAAGATATTCATAAGTGACTGGGAAAGAGGGACTAAAAGTTCACTGCAAGAGTGTGATTTTTGTTAAGAAATTAGAATCTAAATAAACTGGATCTTGATTTAAAGACTGTTTCTCAGGTATTGCAACTGTTTCTGCATGGGCAAGACTTTGAGTAATGCTTTGTATGCAGAGATCTAGAGATGTGGCTCTGGTTAGTTGGTGAAGTGAAGAAAATACTAAGATTTCCCTCTAATTGGCTTCCCCCTCCCCATCATTGCAGTAAGTATTGTTGTATATTGCCATTTGTTAATGTTGAGCTTTTGGCACACAAATATCAGTGCATGTAAGCTTGCATGAATGAGGTTCCAGTTTCAATATCTCTTTACTGACACTAGAATACTGGAATTAAAATAGAACTACAGGTGTTTTGCAGAGCTCAGAAAAGGTGGAACATTCACTCCAAGGTGAAATGTGCTGAAATTAGTTATTTCAGAACAAAAACAGAGCCATACTTATCTGATGGTTGTGAAATGCATACTTTTAAAGGGACTATGGTACTTAAGTGTAGGTTTTACTGAACACGTAAATCTTGTGGTATTGGGGTTTTTTTGCTAGTAACCACAGTGGTTTTAGTAGTTCTGCAGTGTTCATCTCTTTTAACTGATGCAAATATAATGGAATTCTGAACTATGCTTAAAATCGGTCCTAGTTGTAGCAGGTTTTCCCCTCTTTTTCAGTATTTCTGGGCAACAATGGTATAAAGTGAAAATATATGAATGTGGTGGCAACTGTAGCTACCCACCCAGGAACAAGAAGAAGGAGAATTTGTATTTGTCTGCAGCAAAAATCCTTGAGTCCACAGATAACCAGTGAGCTTTTTGTTTCATCCTGTTTCTTCTCTCCAAAAATGCTCCTATGAGTACTCCAGTAACATTGTTGCCATGGCACCTATTAAAACCTAGATAAGCTCTTGCTTTATGAAGCAAGATGAAATTTTTTTACAAACAGGAGAATTTATTTTCACTTTTCACTGCTATAGGTAAGGGACTCTATCCATGCCTACAGACAGGGGCATTTTTTACTGAACATTTCTGATTCTTGAGTAGGTGCCATAGTTTATTCTTATCCACAAAGGGCACTTCCTAAATCTTCTGTATTTCCCCGTTTGATTTCATGGTACAGATTCTGCTGCACATAAGATGTCACCTGTACTCGATCACGGTTTATAAAGGTGGGGAAGTATGTGGGGACTGTGGGGAAAGGGGGAGTGGCTCCTCACCTGGTTTAAATTAAAGTCAGGGCACTACAGCAAATATACATCAGCTGAGACAGTGGCTCTACAACTTCAAAGCAAAAAAATTCAAGCGTTAAGTGAGCACAGTTTTCTCGTTCTGCAGTAGGAAGCAGCTGGTGAATTGGCCTCTGACTGCACAGAGGCTGGTGTAAATAGCAACAATTGTCACTGAAGTCTTGATTTGTGCTGACACGGAAGAGATGCGATTCAGGAAAAATGCAATGGCCTGTTGTGGAGGAGCCCACATTTATAATGTCATTCACATAATAAAAGACTATTCAATATTAAAAATATATATGTTAAAGACCAATACTGAGTGGTCATTTGCCCTTTGTGATTGCTCAGCAGTTAGATATCAGCTTTATCAGAACAACAGGCAGTTCCTTGACACACAGAACTCTCCAGAAAAGACAAAATAAACCTACACCCCTTGCACACGGCATTGTATGGGGCAAAAAGAGGGCAAAGATGATGCCTTTGTATTTCTTGGTTTAGAATATGCTTCATTTTGCCAATGAATGATGTGTCCCAGGGACATGCTAACTTCTAAATGAATCTTCAGTCTGGGTCACTTCTGTATAAATGGAAGGAATATGATGGAGATCTGAAAAGTAAAGCAGACAAAAAAATAAAATCTGCACGTGTGTTTGGAGATTTGCTCTGTGTATCAGTCTGTGCTCAAGGAGCAGTACAAAATGGTGAATGCCTCACTGATGTCAGCAAGAAGACTTTCTTCTCAGAAGGCAGCAATCAGTAATCCCCCCAAAAGGTAGTACAGAGAAGGATGAAGTTGAGTTCAATTTCTGCTGATGCAGAATAAAAAAGGAACTTTCCAAAATTTCCACTGTAGGTTTGATATTCATTTGCTGAACCTAATATCTCAGTATATGAAGGGGAAAAAAAAGAACAATGAAGGTATCAAAACCAGTCTCTCTGAATGGAGGTAAAATGATCCAACACTAAGGTAGTAGTCAGAGACATGGGGAACCTGATTTCAGCTCTCTGCTTGCCACTGCTTATCTGTCTCGTCACAGGAAAGGTCCTTGGGACACACCCAGATTCCTGGGGTTCAAATCCCATCTTATTGGTTCATGATTCCAAGAAATGCCTTGCTTGGCAGCAGAGGCACAGTTCCAGCACAGCCCAGTGTCTGTGTTCCCTGTCTCTACTATGGGGACACCTCTGTGTTGAGGTGCTTGGATTTGTAAGCTCTCTCAGGCAGAGCTGGCTGATGTTTCAGGTCCACTCCTCGCACCCTCGTACAAAGAGTAGGAACAGTTCAGATATGAGAGTGGAGAAAGTCTTGGCTGCCTTTGCTGAAGAACCCCAAAGCCTGTGACCAATGCAAGCCGTGTCAACAGCCTTACTGCAAACCTACGCAGCCATGTCACACAAGCACTTCAAAGCTACACTACCCAGTCCCTTACTCAGATACTATTAGCAGCAATTACTTTTAACAAAATCACACGCCAAAATACAAGCTGTTTCTACTGTACGTCACACCCATACACACACATAACACTTCAAACCTGGCTTAAAAATTCTTTAAGGCTCATTTGAAAAAATACACTAGAAATTCTACTGACTGTAAGTTACACAGAATGGACTTGTTTGCCTCAGGCAAGATCCACTTTGAGATCTTCTGTCAGGTACTGTTGATCTCACTAATGATCTCTGAGATTCTTCAAGGACATCACAAGCATTTTTAACAGTTTCTCACAGTGGCTGAGGGGTCTGGAGCATTACTCCCCTTGCATGGCCATGCAAACATAAGTACATGCACGCAAACAATACATTTACACTCAGTGGTGCTCGCACTGCACAGAAAGCTCAGTGCGTGTGTCATTGTTGATAGAATGAAGGACAAAGGTTAATATGAACATGTTTTATAGCTGCAAAAGCTAATTACTTACTATACAGTGTATATTGTTTGTGTTTAAGAAGTCGTATGCAAGCATATTCACATATAATCATAAAGTATTTTAGCGCTTGTAACAGAACTCATTAAAAATAATCTTGGCTATTCTAGGATACAGTGCAGAAAGCTTGTTTTTTAACCATTAAGCAATAATGGAGACTTATGTGATGTCCTTTACAGTTCTGCTAGTAGGAATAATATAATACTAATTTATTTACATACAAAAGTAATTATTTTCTTTAAAAAAACAAGCCAGATTTTTAATTTTACCTGACATCTTCTTTTAAAAAGTCTAATTAAAACAAACAGTGCATTACTTTGACAGCTAAAGCTTTACAAGAAGTTTTGTGTCTTCACAAAATAAAGGAGTCTTGCCTAATTCTTGCCCACTCAGAACATCAACACAGGATCAAACATTTCTGCCAATTCTTTCCCCCTAGAGCAATACCTTTGAAATCATGGGTTCTAATCATGTCATCAGAATGTATTGTTATAAAGGAAAGTTTTCAGGACTGGAGAAGGTGAGTTAAAAAGACCTCAACTTATTCTGACACTGGATTCAAACACATAAAAATCTATGAGCAAACTGAATCTTTGATCAAACTACAAGTGCAGTATTCTGCAGCCAGTCTTGTATGTGTGGACTTGGGGTTCAGCGATTTACCATTGCACCTGAAATACACTGCTAATACTTCTTAAAGTTAAATTGCACAATCCATATGCAGAATAATTTCCTGTAGGAATTGTGTTTACTTAAGGATTGTAGGATTTTGTGCACAACTCCTTGTAAACATGATCACCCTTAAACCCTAACACAGAACCAAAAGAGATTGTTACCTTTTAGTAACATGTGGTAAATATCATCTTGAATTCAGACTTTATGTTAAAGCTCAAGGTCCTTAAGAAGTGGTATTTTGCTGTGTAAAGGATGAAGTAAAAACAACCATTCAGGCCACCTCTTGTTAAGGAAAGACAATTTGGTACTAACATTTTTCTTTCCCGGTTAGAGAAAATGGTGTCTGAGGAAGCTGCTCTGCCAGGCTAATTAGACCAATACAGGTTTTGTCAGCTTGGTTTCATCCACTTCCATAGGGAGCAGCTTGCTGAATGGGTTCTTGAAGCTCCTCTCTGATAGGAAAGCTGTCTAAAAGCTGCACCACAGGACTTGTGGAGAAAAGGCAGGTGTTCTTTCCCACACTGACACCACACACCAGTTTTTACAGTTGTGCTCAAATATGTGAGCATGCAGGTATATAAATGCTGTAAAATCTATTGAGATATCCTTGAAAGTGTCTGTAAATGTGTATTTCTTGAAATTGCTAGATCATGTGCCAATAGTCAAATTAGTTCCACTAAGATAAAGCTTATGTATCCTGTGTCGCTTGATGATCTGCAGGACATTCAAGGTTGGCTTAATGGAACCAATTTTAAGGTTTGCTAGTAATGTCATTCTAATCGAGTGTATGGCAGCTGGAATTCTTCCTGGTTAGTGATTATTTTAAAGTCCCAAATGTAAGGTTAATGGGGTGTTTTCAGCGTAGTATCAGAGACAGAGAGAGAACAAGGAAATGTCAGCAAGATGACTCTAGAATGAAATTGTTGTAACTCAGCATAGTTTCCAGTATATTCCCATTTATGCTAAGATTATTGCTGGAAATAATGAAGTTTGAGAACACTTAGCACCATCAAATCACAACGGAGTCCAGAGATTTTCAGTAAAACCTTTCTATAACAGAGCTATGGAAGCTGAAATCTTGGAATACTGAGGGGAAGGATGATTCACACTGCAGACCACACAACATAATGCTGAATACACAAATGCTACAGAATTAAGGCCATATATATATATATATGTATTTTATATATACATACACAAATATACATTTAATCTTGTAGAATGAATTGGAATGTGTTGAACATTTCTCCCATAAAACCAGAAATCTTTTTGTACTCACAGAAAAACACAATACCTATAGAATATTCTATCTCCTCTGACAAGACAATGGGAAACAGAACTGTCAATTCATTGTGTGCTTCCCCCAAGTAAAATTACAGTGAAAACCAGAGGATATTTTAGTAAAACATCTGAATTATCTACCCCCCACTTCAGTGGAGCACAAGACTAGGATTTAAGGCACATTAGTCTGCTACTGTTTTACCCTACTGAGTGATGATTCTGTTTTGGACATATACAGTGAGTTTTCTGCAGCAGTGAGAGAGAGAAGGAAATTTACTGGAGGATGATTTTCTCTGAATCCGAATGATGATTTAAAAAAATGTTGTTCATGTTGAATTCCATCTAGTTTAGTTAGGTTTTTAGTTCAGTGTGGGATTTAGCTGTGAAGTGGGAAAGCTTAACATGATGATCTGATGTTTGTGGAGACACACAAGTGTGCATATTTTGTTGTCTTTTTAACAAACTCTTTGTCCTTGGAAGTAACATGCAGCTCAGTAGGGAATCTGGGTGCAGGCAGCTACCAGGATCAAGCTCACTGCTATATGATAGTTGTTTAAAACATGTGGTATGCTTCAGTATGCAATCTTTAAACAAAACGGTTCTAGCTTGTGGCTGTTGCTACACAGACTGTATGCAGATAAGTCACAAATAGCTGAGCATATGTGTGGTGCAAGGTTAAAACAATAACAAGCAGGTCGAATCATTCAAACACTGGAAATCACTTTGACTCCAGGCCAAAAGCTTAGCTGGAGATGATATCAGTATGGGATAAAAAGAGGATAAACTAACAGGCTTAGCAGCCAGCTTGTTGGAGTCAGCATATAGTATCTATACTTCCAGCAGTAGAGCAGATGGTCATATATTTAAGGAAGCACCAGACAGAGAGTCAGGAGATCTGAATTCTATTCCTGGCTCTGCAGCAATGTTCCTATGTCACCTTGGGGAGTCACTTTTTTCCCCTTTTTTTTCTTAATCTTTTAAGTAGTGGAAATAATATTTGCTTGTCTAACAAGGCAGTTGAGAGGCTAAACTAATGCCGAAAAAAATGTTCTGAAGCTCTGAGAAGAATGTATGGAAGACATGCAAAGTAAACTTGTTTGGAAAAAAGGACACCACATGGTTTCATGTGGCATGTTTGTGCCACATATTTACGACCTTTCCTCTCCCAAGAAAGTCCCATTCCTTTTTGTGCACTATTTTCAAGGAGGGAATAAATGGATTAAGCTGCCTTCCACATTTGCTAGAAAGATAAGCAGCTGGTAGTAAGAACCTGACCAAAGAACAGACTTGATTACTGAGAGACACATTACTTATGCCCAAGAGGGCAATAGGCTTGTTGAAGTTAACTCTTCTTCCCAAGATATTTTTTTTGCATTGGTGGCAGAATAGTGTCTCTAATGGTTTTTATTCTGAATTCAGAAGTGCTGCTTGCAAGCTGAACATAAGTAG
This sequence comes from Callaeas wilsoni, assembly GCA_013398955.1. Lineage (NCBI taxonomy): Eukaryota > Metazoa > Chordata > Aves > Passeriformes > Callaeidae > Callaeas > Callaeas wilsoni. The sequence continues at coordinate 69,057 of VWPU01015442.1, read as the reverse complement.
AAAATGAAGTATTGTCTTTTATGAACAAATCTTCTGCTGAAATCCCCAAAATAAATCCATTTCTTAAATCAGAGAAATGTCCATGATTATTTGCACAGGACTTTCATCTAAAGCCCGTTAAAATCAACTAGACTTCAAAAGAATCCAAATCAAAGACCTAGCAAGCAACTGTCATTTCTTCTGAATTCTATACTCATTAAGCAAAATGACTCTATCTATCTATCTATCTATCTATCTATCTATCTATCTATCTTCATAACTATTTGGCATCATAGGAGTGATGTTTTCAACACAGAATAAACAGCCTCTGCTTTCAACAGGAAGGTGGAAGCTTTGGGCTGGAGTTGAATTTTAGCGCTTATCGTAATTTGCTCCATTTCTCTTTATGCCTCCTTTTTTTTCTTGTTCCTAGATTCTGAGTCCCTGTCAAGGCACTGAACTCCAATTCAAATCCAAGTCTGTTAAAAGGCCACAGACAACACTGCAGAATTTATAAAAACATTAGTCTGCCTCATAGCAGTGGTGGAGGCAAAGGAAACAAAAGCAAAGGTTATTTGAGCAGATGTCCTGAGTGCTAATATGAACTTCCAACATGGATTTGTTTTGCTGATTCCTCACAAACGAAGCTGCCTCTAATCCTGTAAACTTGACTTCTTTCAGCTCTTTGGAAGTCATTGTGGGCTGGATATCTACATGGAGAGAAATACTCAGCATTTTCAGGCCCAGGCTGTTGAGAAGGTTGCAATAAAACAGAAAGGGTCTGGTGTGATTTATGAAGAAGAGCATATTCTTCTCTTGCCTGCAGCCTGGTTTTGTGACAACACACTTTTGAGCTAAGCTGTTCCTTTTTTATACTGGGACAGTTCTGCTGCCTGTTTCCTTGATAACAGCCTTCGGAAAAATGTAAGAGGACTTCATACTTTGATGAGAATCCCACAATTATAGCATGGTATCATGTCCATTACATATGTACACAAACTGACTTACTGGAGTCTCTGCACCCCAAATGCATGCAGTTTTCTTCATTAAATCACCACAAGATAGTTTTAATCCAAGAGAGAGGATGAGGGAAACACTTTCTTTCCAAAGAACTGTGCTATATGTCTAACTACAGTCTACAAATGTTTAGTCTTGCTATGTGAACTAAACAAGAAATTAAATATTTCAGCTAGTAACCAGCCCGTTTTTTTCATATATAACAAAAACACTCTTTATGACAGTGTAGAGTTGTTAGTCGGTGGCCAGAGACTGATCTGGACCAACTAAGAGTGGTTTAGATGAGTCTCTGACGTCCTAATATCTCCCTTTCACAGGAGTGTTCGTTATTCTTTCTTGTCTTCTTTTAAGTTAGGTAAGTGATAGAATTGCACTTACGAGGTCACAGAAGTGTTCCATAAAGGGACAAACACAAAAAGAAAGAGTGTAAGGGTGGAGCTTGTTTTACCAGTGTTTTTCTGTTCTTCCCCATCTCTATGATTTTTATAAGCTAATCATCATGACTTGCCATAGATCTTGCAGGTAACACTTTCTCTAAATACTACCAATGTTGTCACAAAGCATTTTCAAAGATAGATAGGTGACATGAAGAATAATGTTCTTAGTTCTGAGAAAAAGTGTTTCAGTAAGAATGTTGCTGATTGTGTTTGTGTTTTGGGGCATGGAAGAGACCTTTAGGAATTAAGAAAAAGTAGAACTATTTACAAGTGAAGTTAATGATTCATCAAGGGCAGGTTGCCTTCCAGGATAAGTCTAGTTGTATATTATAATTGTACACATCACATGTTCAGACCAGATCTATCCTCCTCCTCTTTAGTCCTGCACTGTCAGTGCTGCGTTCTGTCCACAAAGATGTGGCTTTCTCTTGGGATCATCTTTTCTCTGGGGATGCTAATTCCTGGAAAATTCAGCTTGAAATTGCAATATGACAGGTGAGTGTGAACAGGGTTTCATGAAGAATTGTGCATGCAGTTAAAGTCCCAGAAACTGTGTTAGAATAATAATAACAATTACGAGCTGAAAAACTGGACACAGGGTTACTAAGCTGTAAGCTTTGTAAGATTGGGAAAGAAAATATGAAGATGGGAAATGAAGATTGAGGGAATCAAATCCACGCTAACAAAGATACAGCTACAGCAGTAGGAGCCACAGAATGGCTCTCAAATGCATCTCAGGATGCTCTGTTTCCATTAGATAAAATTCATTTGGCTTAGCCTCTTTCATAATGAACTTTGAAACCGGATGCTGCAGGAGTAAAATGCCTTTTCTGAGTATAAAGCAAGGGGTATGACTGAGCAAAATTATATCTATTAATAAAAGATAGATTAGGTTATGTGAAAAAGATAGTGCAGCTCTGTTGGAAATCTGTAACAATTACACAAAAAAAAAGCTAAGGGAGTTATTCCAGACAATCTTCACTCCAAGGTGTTCAGAGAATGAGATTATCACTTTTTTCTATTATTGATTAATGTTTTGAAAAGTATGGAATCTCTGCTTTTGCTTTATTTTCCATTCTCAGTTCCACTTCAGAAAATGAGTGATGAAAAATTATGCTGTTTGCCTGCCTAAACTATTTTTGTTTCATTCACCCTCGACTTTCAAGGAATGATAGGTAACTGCCATTGTGCCAGCTGGGATTTGCAGGGTGGGCATGAGCATAGTGTGGAGGCCACTAATCCCCATAAAAATTTGTACATGGAACATTCTAAAGGAAACAGAGAAAGTAGTCCAGTGCTGAATGCCTCTAGACGAATTCTATCCCTAGAGTATAGTCATAAAAAGGACAGAAATCCAAGCAATACCTACAGTAAGTACGTTCCCTGATAGTGTACCCAGTCAGCAACTCTCCTGGAAAATCTCCTAGCAGAGCATACAGAGTCACTACTTAAAATGTGTTATTTCCTTGGAGAATATTTCATCTTTAGATTTGTATCAGAGATGCAGTTAGAGCCTGATTTCAGTGAATAGAATTCAACAGATCCCTGCTAATGTCCTGATCATTTTTGTTTCTAATTATCGTCCAGAACTGAACCTGTTGAGTACTTGCACGGAATTTAAAAACAAGTTTTGAACGGTCAGTGTGACTTTGGGTGGACAGCACCTGCACAAAGACAAAATTATTAGTAAAGTCCATTTTCATTGTCCTCTAGTCTGTTTAACAATTAAATGAAATGTCTAATCTATGAGCATCCAAGGACACACAGCTTGTGCTGAGAACAGTCCTCTAATTTGTTAAGAAAGCTTAACTGTAGAATTTTAAAAACTGTAGTTCTCATGGGGTCACATGGGCTGACTTTGCACTTCTCCACTGAGAAACTTAGTCCATAATCATAAACAAATGTATGCTTTCTAATCTTAGTTTACTATTAAAAATGGTTTTCCTCCACACTGGCTATTGTGAACGGTTTATCAGTAAATAAGAGCTGGCCATCTGGCAGCAATCTGACTGTCTGGAGTTTCTCTGATTTGGTGTAATTAAGACATAATGTCAATGAGGATAGAAAGATATTACAGGATATTGTTTCCCTTCCTGATAGACAAAGAACAAAGCAAGCCTAGGCATTTAGAGAGAATAAACTCTGAACTGCAGCTGAGATGTTTATTCTGCTAGCAAAGATGTTTATCCTGCATCTACAAGGTTTATTACAAAGATACCATGACTGTTGTACCAATCTGTACAACATGACTGTTGTACCATTGCTGTGAGCAATGCAAATGTAATCATTTTGCCCCATAGATATGGGGCTATCAGCATCTCATAAACCAGTAGTAAACTGCCTGTTTTAACTATCCAGTTCTCAAACAGCAAAGGTGATATTTTCAAGAGAGATGTAAAAAAACCCACAAATCCCCCTATTTCTGTGGGGATAAAGTGAATGAATAGTGAATTCTATTTGTATGTATATTAAGCTGATAATTGTACATTCCTGCATGGAAACACAAAAGATGGCAGTTGCAGTTCAGGTGTTGAGAGCATATTATATTGATGACTATAATGACCACGGCTTGCTTTTGCAACAAGAATTTCTGTTACAAAAGCTTTAAAATGTAAAATGTTCATTTCTTATTCTTGTCCTGTGAAGATGCCATTGAAATCACTAAAAGAGACTGTGAAGCAGTAGGTTTTGGTTTCTAGCAAATAGGAAAGTTTCTAAGGTTCCCCATTCTATTTCATCAGTAGTGGATAACTGGTCTTTCACCTTTGAGTAATGCAATGTAGTCATCAACATCCACTCCTCACTCTGAAACCCTTTCACTAGAAACATCACACGTTCTGTCAATCCTAGAAAGCTGATCTAAATGCATACTGAAAAAAAATACAAAAAAACCCTACAATGGCCTTCTTAACAGAACATACTGATTTGCTTTTTCTGCATTTCCATCCATTTTAATTTGTTCTTTGTAAAATTTAAATATTTTCATCATATTTAGCCTGTAGTAAATGAAAGTTTCATGAGATTTCACGAAAATTTATACTAAGACACAGGATTCTTTGTGTCTTTTCTAGAAATATAAAATGATAGAGTCTGTACTAGAAATTTTTATTTCATGTTAATTGAGTAAGAATATGCAGTTCTGGAGACCACAAAATTCACTATTTTGGAATAAATCAGCTATTAAATAAATCATGACAAGCAGTTTGTGGACATCTCAAGTTCTTAGCAATGTTCATTTATCATGACTATCAAAAGTTTCTGCATGCTGAAATAGACCAGCCAAGCACAAAGTTAATCTGGAATAATTGAATAAATTCGAAATGTGAGGGGGAAAAAGAAGTGACATCTTATCAAATAAACAATTTATCATGTATTACCAATGCCCTCATGTTGGCCCAGGTCCTGCAAAGGCAGAAACACACATCAAAGCTCATGCAAGTCATTGGCTTCTGTGAAGCTGGTGTGGTGAATAAAGGACTGCCACTGGCAAGCAAGCAGAGTGGCTAATGCTCTAGCAACAGAAAAGTCATATCACTTAGTCCTTAGCAGCTAAAACATTCCACAGATTCATAATTTAGAGGTGTTTTTTGTTGGAACAGCACTGTTACATGCTCCATCTTCCTTCTACACAACAAAATACCTCCTTCTGACTCATGAAATCAAGGATACTTTAACAGACATTAAAACTGATCCTGTTTCTCTACTGAATTTCCAGGGATCAGGTTTTGCATATTGTGCCAGAAACATTTCAGCAAGTCCAGCATCTTCAGCTTCTTTGCAATACTTTAATGGTAAGTAAAAATAACCACATGTGCCCAACCAGAAGAGTGGGATCTTGGGCTGTAAAACAGGTAAGTGTAGCTTAGGGCAGGAATGAAGGTTAAAGTAAACTAAAAAAAGCTTTATCTAACTTTTCTTTATTTATCTTAGTGTAGTATGGAATTGTCCTTCTGCTACCTGAAGGAATTTATGTGAAGACGCTAGTTTCTTTGCATGGCTCTGTGAAAGTGCTGCTCTTTATCAGTGGTGCCTGAGTCAATAAAAACACCAAGCCTGTGCTGTGTGCTCTATGAACACACACACAGAGTTATGGGGACAATTTGAAGGAAAACTTCTTTCATTTGTTGATAAGTAACTAGCCTATCTTAAATATATTTTCTCATTCTGAAAACGGAGCTTCATTTGTGTATTTCTTTCTTCTCTGCACAGCTGGATTTGTGGAAGCCCCTGCTGCCCGAAGACATCAGGGCTGGAGAAGAGTTGCACATAAGGGTCCCAGGCCCTCTGGTGCAGGAGGTGAAAGACAGCTTAGATCAGCATATGATCTCTTACAGGTACAATCTCTAATACCTTGGTGGGTAAGGCTGGCTCTAACAATCTTCCTTGCTATCAGAAGAGGACCAAGCCCTGTTTGATAAACAGTCAGCAAGTACCAGCAATAGGACCCAACCTTTGTTCTAAATGCCTCCAGCTTACCTTGACTGGCAAAGGCAGACATGCTGTATGAACCTTTAAAAGCACATTCCCCTCTGCCCTATGTATTTACCTTCCACATATCCTGGACTGTGAATTTGGAGCTGGAACCTGAGACAGCCCACTCTGTCTTGTTTCCTGCTGTGGCCTTCTCAGTGGTCACTGAGAAGATGGCACCTGGATGTACAGCTCAGTTTTTTAGTCTAAACTCAAGAGGCCAAACTTGGTGTAACCACTATTTATAGGAGCATGTTTTGCTTTTGCAGAGCATGGGTATTGGAATGCAGGGTCCTCCCTCTTCTGGAGAGCCCAAAGTTTCAATTGGTGTCACTGCAGGGGAGTAGTCTTTAGCTCTCCTTTTCCCTTCCCCGTCTCTTGTTGCTCCTCTGGTTTGGAGAAGAGACCTTTCAAAGTGAATATTCAGCTACTTTCTTCAAAGCTTCATTTTTCTACCCCTATCCCCTTCACGAGGCTGGTGAGAATTTCCTGGCACCATCCAGCCAATCAGAGACATCCCAGCTTGGGACAAGGATCCCAGTGGCAGGTGTCCACTGTGCACACAACTGGGAGCCACAACCTGCAAATGTCCCACAGTGTTTTACCCTACCTACACAGCCACATCTTCCCTAACTTACAACCAGAAGATCTACTCCAGATACAAAGTGTGTTTATAAAGACAAATGGGATTAAATAAGATCTATTCCTCACACAGTCCTGTTCCCATTTGGAATTGACTTTTTCAGGTAACCAGTAGCTAATTTAATTTAGCTGTATTTAATGTAAACAACCCTGTAGTCATTGAGGGCTGATGACAAATGGCCCATGGACATACACTGACATTTACCAATCAAAGATGAGTTTAAGGAGGATTGGTGTCACTTCGAAGCTGTTTTGAGTTAAAGCTGATGTTGACATCCTGCATCTTGCCTGACAAGTTCCTTTAGTAAGTGTTATGCCCTGACAACCAGAGATGAAGAGATACAAGGTTAGAGCCAGTACAAATTACCTAGTATGAGGTTTGGATATTCAGTACTTAGACAACATACCAGAAGATATTTAACATCTTATTTATGTCAAGACTCTCCATTTTCTGATGGTTTCAACTGATTCTAGTAGAAATTTAGAGACGAAACTGAAATTAGCAGCTTAACTTTGCTTTCCCTTGGCCAGAACTGTATCTACCTTACTTATCCTTCTAAAGAAATAGATGAGTAATTATTAGTCAGGATTAAAATTTTGGGTTTGTATTGCAAATGGGCTGAGATGAGTACAACAATAGAGCCAAAGTTCCTATAAAAGATTCAAAGCAGGAGCCACCCTTTAGAAGGCAGTTGACATGCAGGGAAGGTAACATGACAGTTAGATATATAATGATAGAGACATAAATGACAAACTATAATAAGGACATCAATATTCCAGCTGTATCAGACACTGTGGTTTCAGTTCTCCAGAGCACTGATAGGGTATTTTGTGTGTGGTTTCAGTTCACGGGAATTTTCACTGCCTGAATTTTAGTTTGAAGTTTAGATGTGAATAAACATCAAAGCTCAGAGTGAAAGTCAGCTGTAGCTACTCTTAAAAGATTCTTATGTGCAGTTTCCAGAAATGCTGGTAAGTGCCACTGTCATCAGAAAAGCCTGTTAGCACTTCCAGCATTTGAGATCAACAGTGTTTGAGCTACCTTTGCAATTGTCTTATTGCAAGCATTTACAATGAGCACAGATTTGCAGCAGTTACTAGGGGCTGACTGCAGTAAGAAAGAACAGCCTCTGATCCAAAGTCCACTGAAGCCAAGGAAAAGGTTTTATTGACTCCTTGGATCATGGAATCATGCCTGTGTTATACTAGTTTCTGAGTTATTTTTGTAGCTAAAAAGCAAAAAGAGCTCTTTGAAGGAAATAAGGGATTTGTTCTGATTTTTGCAAATTGCTATGAATATTTTTGTGAAATCTGCAAATTGAAAATGTCTCAACAAAATACACTGAAACCCTAATCTTAAATTTTTCTTTTTCCCTTCCTTTTCCCAAAAGGAGGTATTTTCAGAGTTTTGCTCAAAAATAGAAGTGGTGAAGAAAAGAAAATCTTGAACTTTCTTTTTTCTTGGTAGAAAATCGACAACTTGAAAAATCTGGTAAAAATTATTATCATTAAAACCCTGTGAAAGATCTCAGTACTTTGAACTTTGTTTTACATGAAAGTAACCATAATTCTGATGGTGACGATTTTGCCAGGCAATTCACAACAGAAGAGTTTAAATCCTTTCGTTTGCTGATATAAACAATGTACCCACCATGGTAGTCCTGCAGTAACTGTTTGGGATTGTTTTCTCTTCTATCTTCTCTTTCCCCTTCCTTCAGAGTCCTAATACCTGATGTGCAGAAACTTGTGGATCAGAGCATGCCAAGGGAGAGAGGCAGCCACAGACAGGTCTCAGGAGGTTATGTCTACACCGAATACCATCCAATGGAAGAGGTAAAGAAGAACCTAAGTCTGCTTGTGTTCTTTGTTGTTTTCTGTTCTGTAAATGCCACAACAGGCAGCTCTCTGTTTGCAGAAAGCTCAGCTGAAGTCAGTGGACCTCTTTCTGGCTTTCTTATTTAAAGAATCAGTCCTTACTCTTTGACTAGAATCTTAGCCTGGTTGAATTCAATATGAATTTGCCATTGATTTTTATTAAATCCTCACTTCTTCACTGAACAAAATATAAATGCTCTCTGTGAAGCAGCTGCACAGTTTTGCAGATAATATTCTGTGGTTCATTTGATTGGTTTGCTACCTTTCTACCCTGTCATTCTTTATCTCTAGTATTTATTAAAGTCCCAGTTTGTTTGGTGCTGAGCCAAATGTGAAGTGCAATGACTATTGTGGTGTCTGGAATCCCAGTGAGGAAGAAGAGGTGAACAGTGGGAGATCCGTAGAAAGAAGTAATTTAAGGGCAGGGTTTTGACAATTTAAGAGAAAACAATGTCATAGGGGTGGGCAGTGATGACTTCTTGGTGTCATGTTTCATGCACCAGTTGGCAACCCTGGACAAAAGCAGCGCACGGTGGCAATTCTTTCTCTTAGCTGCATAATAAAAATGAGAGAACAGAGTCAACCCTCCCATATGTTTTGCTTGAGCTACCCATTGCGGATGACTGCTGCTGACTCAGATGTGGAAAATCAGTGCTGATAGGGAAGAGACTGTAATACGGTTTTGAAGATTTGATGGTGTGGCTTCTTGTCTGGTGAGCTCAACGGGAAGATGCCCAATAGGATGGGCATGCTGAATGAGATCCAGAATGGAGTGTCTGTGTTGTACTGCAGAGATGCTCTCTTTTAACACCCTGTGAGATACGACCATGCCTTTGCACAGAGGCATGTGAAACACCTTCCATGCCTGTAAGTGACATCACAGACTGAAATAAACTCTGAGTAAAATGTTGCTTGTCTAAACAAAACAAAATACTTTAATCTGGAAATGGAAGTGGGAAAGAGGAGGAAACTACCACTTTGGACCAAGAATTCTTTGCAACTATTTCAGATTTATCAGTGGATGACTCAGATCCAGAAGAACAACAGTGAGCTGGTGACTCAGCACTTCCTGGGGAAGACATTCGAGAATCGAACAATGTATTATCTACAGGTAAGGGAGGAACTTTCCCTTAATAGTAAAACGTATCTTTAAAAAAAAAGAAAAGTACTCAGGAGAAGACAGGATTCAGATGTTTCCTAAGATAACGTTCATTCCAATTCACTGAAATAACAGAAGATGGTTTTACTCCCCTACATCACAGTAAGATTTGCCAACTTTCACAGACACTATCATTATGAGCTTGCTATTGCTATTATGTACTGAAAACAACAAATTTAACTGAAGACTTGTTTAGAAATACAAATCAAGCTGAAACTAGCTTGGCAACTAGCTTGGCTGTGTGTGAGGATAAAGACTTTTGGTTTGTTATATTTATTACTTTTTACAGCAGATAGCCTTTCTGCTAGCAGTACTCCATGACTTTTTTTATTGGACACACTAGCAAAAACCATAGTCTTAATATTTGGGTTAGTTATTGCCTTATCTGCTCCTATCACTGAGTAGTATTAGATTCTCTGCCTTTTTGTTATTCCCCTTAAAAAAAAAAATTAAAAATCTTCAACTAAGAGCAACCACTCCTGTGAATGACAAATAAAAATGAAAAAGGAAAAAAAGAAACTGTTCTTTTAACTGTTCTATTGACACTCCTGCTCAACAGACACTTTAAAACTCATGCCTTGTGATACTATAAAGATGGGGTTATTAGGAAAAAGAGCTTGTCATAAAGATGTCTGTAATAATAATAATAATAATCTCAGATGGCTCAACAGCATATCAAGGCACATCTTTTATTTTCTTGTATTACATTAAGCTATTTTATTGTAATGTAACAGTTTTTAAATTATCATATTTACATTCTCTCAGATCGGTCAACCATCAAATAAACCCAAAAAGATAATTTGGATGGACTGTGGGATTCATGCCAGAGAATGGATCTCTCCAGCCTTCTGTCAGTGGTTTGTGAAAGAAGTGAGTCCTTACTCTTTCAGTTACATAATAAGAAAACAATATCACTTCAGACACTTCAGTTCTCTTCTCTATTGTGGTACCAAGAATTACGCTTTTCTGTTAAAATGTGATTTGCAAAATTACTGTATAGCACAGATATCTGTGGAGACCAAAGTCCAAACCACAGTTTGGGATATGGGACAATATCAGTTAATGTGTCAGTTCCTGCACCTGAGCTGTTTCCAAAGCCTTCCAAAACTTAGTATCAACCTCTCCTTTTCCCCCAGTGGCTGTTGGATCAAGCCTCTCTGTATCAAAAACTCACAGTCCTCCTGAAATAAAGAAACCCTAATCTGTGATTTAGCAATGTTCCATGTGTATAGAAAGTGCCTGGCCCACACAGGATCAAGTAGATGTTGGGTACCATGGTGATACCCACAAGTGAGTGACCACCTGAGGATAGTTCTCGACTCACTCTTTGCAGTGATTACCACTAAATTCTCTGCTCAGTGCTCTGTATTTTTCTTTTCAGATTCTTCAAAATTACAAAACTGACCCAAAGATAAGCAGATTTCTGCAGAATTTGGACCTCTATGTCTTGCCAGTCCTCAATATTGATGGCTACATCTATTCCTGGGAAGAAGTAAGTAGTGAAAATCCAGGAACTAGACTGACAGTTAGATGTGCCCAGCATGTTTTGTTAATTTTAGATAGGGTCATAGCAATTACACTTAAACAGAAAACAGTTATACTGACAAAAATCCTCTCATGGCAGAGAGATTTCATTTCTTCTGGAAAATCAGTGGTCACTTCAGATTCCAGAGCTATATATTCCTAAAAAATGTCATGAGACTCAGGAAGACAAAACCACAAGATCAACTGGTTTTGGGTTTCTGGGGATGGGCTTACTACTTTGATAACAGCTCAAGGCCTGATTGATGGAGTTAAGCATGTCTGGAAGAGTCATTCATTCTTCACAAAAGATGTCAAGGAGCAGATGGGTCTTAGCACCTTTGCATGGGACAGGAGAGGAATTGGTCAAATATTTGGCTATTTGGTTTTTAAAGAGGTGTGCCCTCCCAAGTAATCTTCCTTTTCTGATATGGAGAATAATGCAAAATGTTGGTCTTCAGCCACTCTCACCGTGCTTCCAGGCTCCTGTGCTCGGTTGAAGCATCTTTTAATGCAGGACCTTGGGATGGCCCATGGCTGCCACCATGTGGATTGGGCTGCCTCCCAGCCTGCTCTCCGGCAGGTGTGGAGCATACCACACACTGCACTTGGATGCACAGGTAATTCAGCTGGAAAGCTCATACAGGCAGTGCAGTAAGGTCTGCACAGAGCCAAGTATAGCCGTGAGTATAGCAGGGAACCAAGGAGCAGTAGCAAGATTAGCTGACAAAAAAGAATTTATCTTCTTGAATCTGTAACATACAATCGTCTCTTATCCCTCACGATGCCAAGTCTTGCTTAGCGAGTGTCACACTGCACAGAAGCAGTTGACTACTACAGAAAACACATACTTTTAAAAAAAAAGGTCAGGAGGCTTATTTCAGGGTGCATGCAGGTTTGTGGCAGATGACAGCCTAGCTGTAGTAGATTAATTGTTCTGCTGTCACTGAGCTTTATCACCCTTGCACGCAGAGTTGTACTTTTACAATACCAGGGTTAGTTAGAATGTAGAGGTCGAAAGTAAAGGAGTATTTACACCATATTATCACTGGGCAATATGGATCATTGAGGTTTTATTATGTAACAGAAGTTACTTTTCTTTAGGATCGTTTGTGGAGGAAAAACCGTTCTCCATATGAGAATGGCACCTGCTATGGCACAGATCTGAACCGAAACTTCAATTCATCCTGGGGCAGTAAGTTTGAAGTATTTCAGATCATGAACACAAACGTAAAGCAAGAGTAATAACTAGTTTCTGAAATAAAAAGTAGTCCTATAAGAAAGGAATATTCATCTTGTTGTCATCAAGGCATATGTAAAAATAAAATCCTGGTTTGTCAAAATATTAACTCATTGACTTTTAACCAGCACTTATTTTTGTGAGCAGAAAATTGCTCATATGTAACTATACCTCTAACTCACTGCAGGAGCAAGCATAAGCTCTAGGCAGAAATGTTAGGAGTTAGTCACTTAACAGCCAGTATTTACATTTGCTATGAATTTCAAGGAGTCTCCAAAGCTTCCCTGGCGTGTGGTACACTGTGGTGGTGTCAGAGTGTTTTCATTGCAGCCATCCTGTAAATGCGCAATAAATATTTCACTCTTGTAGCAAATTTTAGTTGCTACCAACTGAGTGTAATGCTAAAGTCCCACTGAGCTGTCTAGTCCCCTGCCCACACAAACACATGCCTTAACACTCCAAGGTAAATTTCCCAGTTCCCTCTGAACTGGTGGTCTATATTTCTCCTTTGATTCAGTGTTTGTATTCCTCCCCAGGTGTTGGTGTATCTTTTAACTGCAGCAGTGATGTCTTCTGTGGGTTTGGACCAGAATCAGAGCCTGAGACAAGAGCTGTGGCTCAGTTTATCAAAAGCAAGAAGAGTGACATTTTGTGCTACTTAACAATTCACTCCTATGGACAGTTCATCCTCACTCCATATGGTTCCACAACTACACCTCCAAGTAACAATGAAGAACTGGTAGGGCAAAACATTAATCTTCTCCATTTGTAGAGAGCAAATACAGGCAGTAGCATGTGGTGCAACTTTACTTGCACTCTTGCCTTTCCTCCAGAGGAGCTGAGCTTGTTCAGGGACTTGGGTCCCAGAGTTACTGCTTCTCTGTTCAGCATCAGTAAGGTTTATATGCCTCAGAAATCCTAATTCTTTATCCAAAATCAGGAAAAGTGAGCCACTACAGATAGGGCTAGTGCAAAGCAAGGTAAGTGGAGAAGAGCACCAACTTTTGCTGCATATGAGAATGAATCTGCACTTTAGGATGCCAGCACATTACACACATATGGTTATCATGATTGTGTCCAGAAAGGGTATTCCAAACATGCTTTCAGAAGAATGGGAGCAAAGTAAGTACTTATTTCTTGGTTACGTCTTCCCTCTGTTTCTGAGTGCTCTGATTTAAGTTCACTTAAGTGTGTATTTATGAAGATTTCAGTAGCTGAGGCACTAGTCAAAAGCATGAGGGATTTGGGTTTGGGCTTCATATGAGTCATTGGAGAAGTCATTTATTTTGTCTATGGCTCAGTTTCTAAGGATGGTGGGATACAGTCTATGGCAATAAAACAAGTAAGAGGTCAATCACTGCTGTAGTCAGTACCAGTGTGTTTTACAGCACAGACTCTTAATTCCCCGAAATACAGGCTCTAGCTTTACAGTAAAGCAAATAGCATCTCTACCTAATAGCAGAGTAATTTTTAATTTTTTAACACAATTTGCATTAAAAAGAATCAAGAACAATTTGTCCAAATGTTTCTAATGTGTTCCTCTAAAGACCTGAAGTTATCTCAAAACGTAAAGCTGATCATATGTAAATATAAAGCTGAAAGAGAGAAAAATTTTGGTCCACTCAAAATAATTCCCAAAGGTACTGCCACTGATGACAATGCTGTTCCTATTTTGAATTTCCAGATGCAAGTTGCAAAGGAAGCAGCTGCTGCATTGACAGGAAAGTATGGGACCAGCTATAGAGTAGGATCAACTGCTTTAATTTTATGTAAGTTTTTTTATGTTTCCCTTTGATTGCTTTGTGTTTCAAAGAATTCTTGTGTCACATGCATCAGCAAGTACTGTTTTCCTGAGTTTCTACTTTGAGTTATATTTAAAGGGCTGGTTTGGTGCAACATGTAAGCAGCAGTCATTTGAATACAAGATAACTCTGTAAGTTATAAAGCTGACTGCAGAAACGAACAAAGCATTGATCAGAAGCTAGTTCCTACATGGATTCCTCACAGATCCATCACAGGGGACAGAAGGAAATTGATGATAGATCATCCTAACCCTGCTGAAGTCAGCAGCAAAACTCTTATTTGTCTTCACTGGAATCAAGCAAAAATTAAAATCCCAATCAGGTCTACAGTTACTCCATCAGACATTATCACATGGCAGCTGCTTGCAATTCTGTGCGAAATGTATCTGTTTCAGCCCTGTTCCTAATAGACTGGATGGCCACATCACGATCACATCACAGCTAATACGAGTTGACAGCCTTTACAAAGAGGATTGAAGGCCCTAGAGACTGCCTAGTAAACCCAATATTTTCCCAGTAAGCAATAAGTCACGCTAGTCAGTGAGAACAGTAAGTAGTTGGCTCCAGAACCCATGTGGTTTGCATATTCCAGTGGCTATCTCTGCCAGTCTCTGAGTGCCAGTCTCTGAGTCACAGACTGCATGAGAAATGCAGTGTAAGTGTAAGGCAACTTGCCTGTGCCTAGGACTGCATTTTGCCAGGGTTTGTATTTACACTAAATAGGTAAGGAAAACAATCCATGAGGAAGATGAACAGAGATACAGGGAGAAGCCAGAAATTTTTCAGATTTGACCAAAATTATGCTTAAAAAAAAAAAAAAAGAAATTCTAGCCCATATCAATGTAGGAAATGAAGTATAAGAACAGACAAAAGTCCAGTCCATCTTGTACCCCGCACTAGTCACAGTAAAATGCTAAAAACACAGAATCCCTGAAACTCATCTCCTGTTATGGTACAATACTATCTTATGAAGAACTGTGTCACTAAGGAAACTCCATGGAAGACTTTTAGTATAGTTAAGAATTACAGCACTTAGAAACTCTGTTCTATGTCACAGTGATATATGGTTACTGCTTAGCTCAGGGATTCTGGTATAAACTCATGTTAACTATAGCAAGAAGCATTTTCAAAGAACCATGCTTAATCCAAATATCTCCTCTCCATTTTTAAATTCCCAGACAATAACTCAGGCTCCTCACGGGACTGGGCTCACATGATTGGCATTCCCTTCTCCTACACATTTGAACTGCGAGACACGGGTACTCATGGATTTGTTCTCCCCGCTAACCAAATCCAGCCCACATGTGAGGAGACTATGTTGGCTGTGACAGTTATCATAGACTACGTTGATAAGAAGTACTTCCCAGATGGGGCTGCGGTGCTGACCTCCAGCAGCCTGGGCCTGAGCCTTTGCCTGAGTGTTGTACTTACATGGACTGTTTCTTAAAAACGGCTTAGAGAACCCAGCAAGAGAGTCACATGAAAAATATAATGTCCCTTCAAAATAAGAAGTTACATCAGCAAAGGAACTAAATGTCAAGTATTTCAATAAAGGCTCATCCCATAAAATAAAAGCACTTGTGGTTTGATAGCTATGTCTTTGGGAAGAAGGAAAAGATGAAGAGCTGTGGCAATTTCCCAAGCTTCACTTGCTGGCTCTGCTTATTCTTTGAGCCACCTCAAAACACTCTTTCATGACAAGTACCCATGGGGACAGAGCACTATTACTCCCTGGTTCTCTGGAGCATGTTTTCACGGGCTCACCTGGGTCTATGCAGCCCTTCTGTCAGTCACAGTCCTGATCTGTCACAATTTTCCTTACTGCCTGAACCTGCTGACGTCTGCGTGTTGCTGGCCTTAGCAGGATGCTTGTGAGACTTAAAAGTCCTCAAATCCCACTACAGAAAATTGGATGGCTCCCTTGACATCCACTTTCCTTCCTTAAACTGCCACACTGGGATTTGGTAGAAAATACAGGGCCTCAAAAGCTGGTGAAAGGTCATAATCAGGAAGCCATCTACACTAGCCTGAAACAAGAAAAGTTTAATTGGTGCAAGCTTGTGGGTACAGAGAAGAGGTTGGCCTTGTCACTTAGATGCAGTCAGATTACTGAAGATAGAAGGTGCCCAAATCGTCCAAAAATTCAAAAGAGAAAGGGAAAAGAAAGAGAAGGATAGGGTGCTATTCCTACAGAGCAGATCAGAGAATTATTTTTTTGCATTTTCAACTTCCAAAACTGACTGGTGGTGACAATTACCCTCCTTAATTTAGACTCCTAAGGGATTTCATTAAAGATTGTACATCAAGAAAGTCTATTTACAAAGAGGTTCCTTTCTTACCAACCACCTTAATCCTTTGGGGCTGACTCTACAGAAGGGCTGGGGCTCAGTTGTCTGCTCTCCATCATTTGGGAGAGCCTGCAACCTTCAGGGATCTGCCTGGGATCCTTATGCAAAACTGGAAGCTCAGTGGAAAGGAAATGTTTCAGCTCATTGAGCAGTGACTCTCCACTTGAGCCACTCAAAAGGGAACGCCAAGGTAAGAGCTTCTATGTTGTTACAGCCAGCACCAGAGGGTGCAGGGCATTCACTGAAATACGGAAGGCCTATTTTAACCTGTACTCTGCTTTTGAATCCAGGAGTCCCACATCCCAGAAATATGTCCACCAGGCTTGGCTACTACAGATAACAGATGGTGGGTTTTGTCCTGATTAAAAATGAGGAATCCAGAAAATAGAAAAGAAAAAGACTATGAAATGTCTGATGTTCTTAGCAAATGTCAAGATTGTGCCTGAAAATTGAAAGTGTGCTAACCAGAGATTTGTCAACAAAATATTTCCAGCTTCGGGGAAGAGAGTGCTGTCCAATTCTCTTCCAATGTTGCCAAGAGAAGGATGTGTATCACTTCACCATGGTACCATTAAAAAAAAAAAGGATAAGATACAACCTTGCGGTCATTTTTCCAAAGCACATCCTATTGTCATTTTGTCTGTATTATTAGTTGACAGATCTTAGCTTCTGTGTTCATTGTCCACAGATTATTACCAATTGGTGTAACTAAATCTGCCTAACTCCTGCAGGTTCCCCAGAGCATTGTCTTTCCAGACCAGCCACTCATTTACAGTAAGACCCGTCTGTTGCTGGGCGCTGGAGCAGGTGTCACTAATTAGCACCTCTCCCCACAGAAGCTTCATTCCCTAAACGTCTGTTTAGTTTAGGATGCGACTTGTAAGTCTTTATATTTGTATTTGTATATTCTGTCTTTGGAACTGTAAGAAACAAGACAAGTCCATCTGGTCCATGACTATGAGCTATCTTTAGGCAAGTGAGGTTTGACCACAAGTGTTCTGTAGCCGTGTGCTGGCGAACTGCAGTGAAGCTCCCAGGTGCCACCAGCAGCAGATGGCAGTGCCCTCTGGGAACCCATGCCCACACGTGGACCTTGCCAAAGCCAACCCAAGCCTGGGCTGCCACCAAACGCTTTCCAAACCTAACCCATGACTACATCGGTAGAAAAATGCTGCCAGTCAAGGCTTCTTTGATGGATTCAGAGACATTGCACAGCTTCTATGCCCAGAGCCAGAGAGGAAGTGAGCTGGTTTTGCTGATTGTGGGTATCTTTTGATAGAAATGTTTATCACTACAAGATACAACCAGATGTGTCCTAAAGTTAATTAGCAGACTTCTGTGGAATGGCTCAGTCCCTCACTAGCTCTTCTTGCTGTAATAACATCCATCAAACATGGGAAGATACCCCTGCACATGGCACTGAGGCAAGAGGATATAGGGGGATTTTGCCTCCAGTGTTGCCAGCACTCAAGAACCATAGAAGTGGAGAGGAAGCCTTTGCTAGGAAAAAAAAAAAAAAAAGGGTATTTGGCAATAATCGTTACCTAGAAGAATGTCTGCTGCTGTCAGCACACTGATTATGCCCAGGTGTACAGCTCCTTGGATCTGTTGCAATGGCTCCCCCCCTTGGACAGGGAAACCATAAATGAACATTGTGTGGAAGCAGCACCTTGCCCCCACTGCCACTGCAGAACAGATGTCCTGTGAGGAGTGCTTACAGCCTCTCTTAGGAACTATCATTACACAAGCAAGGCACAACTGTTAAAAGGCCAAAGCTGCAGCAAACTGATGTTTACAAATTTTACATGTGCTCTATATTTCACATACCCTCTCAGTTTGCTGACTTCCCTGTGCATCTTTTGAGCTTGTAAAAGAGTGACATGTATGGCTGACAAAAATCACTGCAGAGACGGTGTATTTTACCAACCTCATTTTGCAAAGGAAGATTTTAAAGAAAAATGTAGTGTGGATGTCTCTGCTGAAACTCCCCTTACTTCAAGAATTCTGCCTTTCTCTCTCCTGCACTCCTTTATTGCTTTCTCTGGCCCTTGACAGTTTTGCTTTATGATGAAGTATGGAAAGAGCTGCATTCTGGTCTTTTGCATATTAGCGGAAGCACAGCATTATCCTACAGAGACTATAGGAGGACTTTAGATTCACTCATGAAAACACATGCGAAACAAAAAGTTGTCGTGAAAAACTAGAAGATTCTTCCATTCATTGTCATTTCTCCCCAGTGATTCTACCAAGATCAATACTCCTTCCCTTTCTTTCTCACAGTTAAACATCTGTATTGTGCTTGCTTTATTATATAATCAGTACTACGAAGGTTTAATTACTTTTGGTCATTCAGGTTGTTGAAAAATAAAAGGGCATCCCTGTTCTGAGTAATAGTGTTCTGTATTGTATCCTTGTTAACATTTTGTGTGTAGTACAAAAATAAAGATTGACAAAAGGACCATCAGTGATCTCATTCCATTTCACACAAGGAGCTCCTCTCTCTTCTAATTTTTCCTCCATCCTATGTTAATTTGATACAGTCCTCAGGCTCTAACAAGTTAGCAACGCTGCCCTCATTAAGGAAAGTGAACATATCACAAGGGAACTATAATATTAAATGAATGTGTGTAGCCTCATTTCTTAGAGCGTCACATGATGGAAGAGCAAAAACCTACAGTTTTGAGGGGACGATAGAAAACACCTCTGGCAGATCACCTTCTGGGGAAGCATTTGCAATTCAAGTTGTTACTTCCTGATAAGCTGCTTATGCTCCAAATATCATTCTTTAGTGCAGATTCTATTTCAAGCAAGAAACTCTCAGACTTAAACATCTTACACTGTGTATGAAAATTGGGAGGAGTCTTCACCGGAACAAATCTGCTCAGAAACACAGAAGAATGTTCTCAGTGTGTTCCAGACAATTTTCTAAACATACTCTGGGGGTCTACTTCAGACAGAAAGGTCAGGCTCTGATTGAAAACCAAAGTATCCTGAGCTGGTCTTGGGCTTCCTTTAGCTAACAAGCTGTCCTGATAAGCTTTATCTCATTGCCCATGTCTTCTTTTGGCTTCATCTAGAGCTGGGTCTCCTTGACTAGCTGGGATGTTCAGTTGTATCGTACACAGAAAAAACAGCAGAATCCGTTGCTTTATTGAGACATGCTGTCCTAACAATTTCCCTCCTCATAAATGGCTGGCCAAGGCTGCTTTGTTTTCCTTACCCCTACACTGAGAGGGGACAAATAATAAGACAAAATTACCAGGGGTTATGATTGGGCATCAGGATTAGTAAACTTGGGTACTCTTAATGAAGATCTTGTCTAGAATGCATTTTATATTTCTTGTATCTGTCTTCCAGCAAATCTATATGATCCTTGTTGGTATCAGATATAAAGGAATAATTTGATAACAACCTGTCAGCACTTGCTCCTGCCTGCCAAATCTCACGGGGTCTGTTTCTGTGCATGGTAGGCATTCATAAAACCCGCCTCTTTTCTGCAGGCTGGCAAACAATATGAATGCACTATTCAGAAGTGGCAAGCAGAAAGAGTAAATGCAATGTCATCATCACACCTCTTAATTCACCTCAGTACTCTGACCTAAGGCACATCCCATTACAGCTGCGCTCTGTTGTGTGGGAATGCCTCAAATGAAGGCAATGTAATTTAGGGAGAGGTGGTTAAGATTGCATTGTATCAACTTTGATGGAAAATCCCTAGAGGAGGGATAGCATTTGCAAAAATGTTGGAGATTTATTGTGCTGACAAAGATGTAAGTACACTGACTTTAGCAGTAGGAAAGAGGAAATGTATAGGACACAGATGGACAAATCATGCCATTTTCCTAGTTTTAGCTGCTTTTACACAAGTGTCTAGAAAAGACAGCCCTTGTTTTTAAAATGCAAATTCTTCCTGTTCTCAAAGACTCATATAGCTTTACCTGGGAGAGTTCTGAGGAGGAAAAGGATTACTGATGAATGTTACTTAGCTCTGATTAGTGAGGCACAGGGTGGAAGAAGGATAAAATTAATGAGGGAGATACCAAGCACAAGCAATAACCTGACAGCAAGGAACACACAAGTAGGCAACACACTCTGTGATAATTAGGTGTAAAAGCCTATTTGCCAGAGACACATAACAGAAGTTCCCATCCTGAGACTGCAGGGCAGGCCTTCATGTAATTTACTGCTTGTGCCAGGGCAGGTCAATCAACTGAGTGCAGAAAGTATTCCCCATCCATTGCCATCGTCTAACACACAAAAAATATAAGTTTGTGGTTTATGTCTGTGTTCCTAGTTTTAAACACAAAAGAGAAATGCATGAATCTATGAAAAAGGCCACTTCACTCCAAATTGTATCTTCTCACTTCAGTCACTCTTTTTGCAAAGTCTTTAGACTTGCCTCTTGGGACTTTTTTTTCCCCCCCAAACTACTGTTAAAAACAAATGAAAGAGACTTTTTTACTCAGGTTTGTAGGGGCAAATGCTTTAGCTTCCACTTGAAAAATGAGTCTTCATTTGGATTAACAGTGGTTGACCACTTGTGATGCTGGAATTGCTTGTGAATTCATTGGTGTTTGCTTCACCAGTTACCTGTTACATTGGTCTGAACCAATGATTGGGAAAACACTTAAAGGGATCATTATCTAGATGTAGAAATCTGGGAAAGCCAGCTTTGTGTCAAACAGTTGACTAGGAAATATTATAAAAGGGTCATACACAGGGATAACAAACCATCCCACACCAGAAGAATATAATTCTATTGAGGAAATGAATGCGCAAGACTGCACAGCTGAAATGCATTACTTGGCATTGCTCCCATCTCAGAGACAGGTATTAAGCTACTTGTGCATGGACAAATCTATCCTGATGTATTTCGTCTGCTATCCAGAAAATCCCATTCATTTCAGAAACTTGTTAGTGCCTTACATTTCCAAAATATTATCCAAGGATATTCTTAGCATCCAAGCAACTGGGAATCAATACCAGTCATGGGAAAGAGCAAGATGAAGAATAAAGTTTAATAGAAGTTATTCATGGAAAGCAATCTAAACCATTTTTTAATATAATTTGGAGTGCCAAATTTAAAGGATTCTTGAATGCTAAGGCCATCTCCATCATGATGATCCTGTGTCTTATTGAGCAGGACCAGAGTATTACTCATTTTCTGTGACCCTGAGTTATCAAGGACGTGCCGGGCAAACAGCCAAGGTAATACAAACTCCATAACAATAATCTATACTTAAAGTTAACATGATGGCTACGACATGATGGCTATGCCAGTTGGAAGAAGGGTAGACCTTCCAGCTCTGGTAACTGCTTGACTTAGTATTTTTTTTAGTGCATAAGAAACGTTATAAAGTAAAGCATATATCTTGCAAGTGGGAGAGAAGTCATGCAAGGTATTCAGCAAACAAAAGGTAAGAAGTAGCAGAATGATGAGGTGGAGAAGCAGTGAATCCAAAAGCAGTTTGGACACATTTTTTTACGGAAAAAAGTCAGTAAAACACTTATGGCTTCATCTGCACATAGGACTGTCTTTGTGTGTGCCAGCAGAACAGATCAAGAGATTGATAGGAGTCCTGTTCTATCTAAAGGACACGGAAATGTGTGGAATCAAAGAAGTTGGAAAACGGAAGACTATCTATCTCTTAGGATTGCTCTCTGGGGTGCATTTCTGGGTGAGGTTGTCTACCTGAGTCAATAAAGTCTCAAGCTTTCCTCTTCTGTGTTCTCCTTCAAACTGTGGAGTTGTACATTTACCCTTCAGTTTTCAACCTTTTCCAATGTGTATGACTCTGTTCAGCACACATATTTTTCATATATATACTTGTTTCGTTCAGCAAGTTTTACTTGTCTTAGTTACTTCTGTGGCTCTCGTGGATTTTCAAAGATCCAGGACAGCCACTGCCTTCACCTATTGATTATCTTGTGACACATTTATCTACTGTATGCTTTTTCTATAATATCAGCAGAAGATTGAGTTCTTCAACTATCTGCCAAGGACAATCAGGAACTCCATTTGAGTTCTCTAACTAAGGTAGCTGTTGAGACATTGCTTGTTCTAACTCTACACCTACAGGTGTAGGATCACTCAAATTGGGCAGTCTGGTCAGTCCCACTGATGTTATTCTTCAGTCTAGGTGAAGGTCTTCTTAGAGGATCTATGTTGATGCAAAAGTGACCAGAAAAGAGCAAGTTATTTATTTTCTGAATCAGCTAACATGGCACTTTCCCATGCTGTAAACTTTCAGGGATAGACACCATTTATTTTACCTCCTTGTACATCAAATACAACACCACCTACTGCAGAAGTATTTTTGGGTTCTATTTGAGCAGCAAAAAAAATTTTTTTATGTGACTTCAGTACCTCCAGTGAGGCCAACACAGTGAAGCCCACATGGCTACTGAAAGTGTTAGTCTTAGTAGGAAGTGAGACAACTCAACAAAGCACATGCGAACTGAATGGAAAGAGAACCCACTTACATAAGGTACCTGGCAAGATGGACCACAGAGCACAGAATGGGCCCTACTCACAGCCCTATATTCAAACTGAGACACAGAGCTTTAAAATGAAAAAGTGTTTCAAAGGAAAAGAAATTGTTTCCAAGCACAGGTCTACTCTAAAAATACCTAGCAGCCTAGAGCTAATCAATATTTTTTGCCTATCACATTTCTTCCATATAGCATTTTTAGCAATGTAGTACAAATTTGTCATTCTGCTTTTCTAAAGAAAACACATAAAAAGCATTTGACAGAATGTTTAACAGGTATTCTAGTGAAACACACCCTACTTAAAGGTCACAATTTTTTTTGAGAGACCTAAGATTTCTGTATGAAGTGCAGCAGGTTTTACTTAGAGGACTAAACCCAAACATTGACATGGTGCCATAATATTCTTCGAAATTACTGGCTCCACCTCTTTCTCAGCTTAAAACACAAGCACTTGAGAGAAACCCACCAGGAACTTTAATATGATGCTGTGTCAGGAGTAGGCTGCAGTGAGCTGGTGAGGAGTTTCAACCTCACAGAAAGCTGGAGTGTCTCAGAGGACTCTTCACTAAAGAACAGCAGCATTTTCTAACCCAAGAGTGGAAACAGAAGCTGCTTAAGGAGAAATCATCCTCTTTGTTGAGTAGTCTTTTTTTCCTAGATGAAAAGGAAGAGAATTTGTAAAACCACAATGTACCTCCAAGATGTAAATATTGTAAATAAGTATTGTTTAATATGTTCAAGGAGAAAAGATAGCTGATGATAATTTAAAAGGCAATGTTAAACTTGCTGCACCAACTATTCCAAATTTAAGCTTGAAATTAGTCCAGCACACCAACAGAGTCTAAGAAATTTCTAAGGTTTCTGTCACCATGGTAGCTAAGTGGCAATGGGCTTAATCCTGCACTCATTGAGTCCATAGTCAGACTTCTCCTGGCCTTAGCAATGCTGGATCTGACCCTGTAAATCCTAACATGCTTGAGTCCACAGCTTGATTTCTAAAACCTTTTTACCCACTTTCCCACGGCAAATTGGGTAGGGAATTCTGTGGAAACCATTCACTTGAAAGATGTCCGGGGGAGATTTCTTTCATTCAGCAACAAATCCCTGACTGATTAAAAGAACTATGCTGACAGCCCTACAGGAAGCCATGCCATCCACTCCTTGGGCACCAGGCACTTTTGGCAACATGTGCCAATTTAGAAGACTGGGAACAGTAAGGGAGGGGAATCAGGAGTCAGACAAGGTCCCTGGAAACTTCCAAGCTGTTTTAAAAAGCAGAGAATTGTTGCCTTAGTTAATGCCATTCCCAGTCTCTCACAGCCAACTAGACAAATCAACCATTATACTAAAACATTTACATTGTCCTTAGTGGATGATGACAAAACATAACAATAAGATAATATGCAGGAGTACACATAATAACTCCTCAACAAAATCACCAGGTCTATGGGATAAAGATGCCTCTAAAGGCCCGGGGCCATAGACATAAACACTTGGGCTCTAATCACCTTCTGTTTTTATCCTCTTTTCCTCAAGAAATAAGGCCTGAGAGATCATACTGTCTATCTCTCAGCCTCTCCTTAATAAGTCATGAACCAGCTGGCTGCCTTCAGCCAAACTGGCGATGTGAAAGAGGTCATGAAAGCAAGCAAGCTCCATAAGAAAAAGGTGGCTGCATGGAGTACGAACCCCATGTTTGTGCCTTTAAGAGGGAAAAGGGTGCACGTTGAAGTCAGTAATTAGGACTTGTTTGAAAAGAGCTGGAGGGGCCTCTCCTCTCCAAGAGAAGAGCAGAGGAAATTGCGGGTGCCTTTTGGCACACTTATGATGGAAATTGAGGAGAAGTGGGTTACAGACTGTGTGTGGGCAGGGACACAATTTCTGAGAAAGCTAGACTTCATTAATTCTGCTGCTTGGTTGTATTATTGTTTTCTGTAAAAATGATGAGGATTATTAGACATAGCTGGTAATTGCATTACCAACATGAAAAGGCCTCAACAAAACCTCAAGGGGATGATGAGAAAAGAAGATCCAATACTGAGAAACCATGCAAAATGTCATAGAGAAGAAGAGCCAAGATCAACATATAACTTACACTGCATGTCGACTAAAGTAACGTATGTGCTGAAAGCCCTCAAAAATGGGAAAGAGCCTGCAGGGCATTTACAGTAAGGGTGGCACCTTCATAAATTGGTGTATGTTTTTGGACATACCTGAGCTCAGCCAAAGGTTGTTCTGAGAGTTCTTTGATCCTTTGGGAAGTTGGACAAACTGAAAGACCTTATGCATTGCACTGTGGCTGCCTGTGGAAGTGTTAACTCAGAGCTGACCACTGCGTGCTCTAGAAACACACTTTAACAAGTTTCAGTTCTGTAGGAATATGCTTAGAGCATCAGGATAACTGCTTAGAGATAAAGCAAACGTCAGCCCTAAGAAACCACATCCTTCAGACAAATCTGAGATGAGGCCTGTGAGAAATGAGGAAGCTATAAGCTATGCAGGAGCTGCCCTTATGGAAGTGACTGAAGAGTCAGATTCCGCTCCCATTTGTGGCTTGAAAAGAAAGAGCAAGCCTGTAGAAATGATAGGCTTTTTTCCAATTTAAAGGCAATCTAGGAATAAAATCCGGTTTCTACAAATTTAGCTCCTGCTGAAAAGACTGTCTCACTCTTCAATTGTTAAACTACTGCTTTTTAAAAAGCAAACAGAAGGCAAAGCAAGGAGGGAGTTTTGCTCTACAGTAAGGAAGATCTGTTAAGCACATATCCCAAATCTTCATCAGATGACAAGATGATAATTTGAACAACTTTTTCTGTTGTATAAGTGTCACAAGGCTCAAGGGGACTGCTAATTCCCTTTCCTGCAATGACTCAGGCAGGGATTTCCCTCAGTTTTGTTATTAGTCTAGCTGCTATTTTTCCTCCATTTTGTTCTGTAGGAGACTGCTAGTCATGAAAAAAACTCCACAAAGAAAACAAAACTTAAAAAAACCCCAGTCCTGCCACTGCTATCCCAAGTTATAGAATGCTAAATGCTCTTGCCTCCTGGGATCTGCCTGCACAGAAGGAACATTCTTTATTAGCATAAATAGTTGCCAAGGAAGTAATTTTTCATGCACAGACACAGTTTGCTGTCCAAAAGTCAGGTAGTATAGATTTATTTTTTGTGTCTTTGGAGCAGTAACAGAAGTTTCTCCAGCAGAATCATGTAACTGGGCAATGACTTCTGTGGCAGAGGGTTGGCTGGAAGACAGTCGTAAAACAGAGCAGCAATTTCCCTGTCAATATATTAGGACTGTGCAGTTCTATAATAATTATACTTACTTCCCTATGTAAATATAAGAACAAATTCTCCTTTTCACGGGGAAGTTGTTTGTACACATTCTAGTTCAGTATGATTTTGGAGCCCCACAATAACTTTTCTGCCATGTTTTCATCAGGAGATCTCAACCTGCTTTCTAAGACTGGTCATCATAAATTCCTCTCTTCTCCTTACATTTTTATCCTCCCTTCCCACCTTTCATTTTAGAGAAGGTGACACTGCAACCAAGAGTCAACAATAAGAGATGCTGAAAATTCCTGGATTCTGGTCCAGTCTTCTAATGACTAGAGTCATGACTATCACTCTAAAGAGAAATCAGTGTAAAATGCTGTACAACACTTCACACATGGTAGAAAACGAATACTGCCTTACAAGCCCTGTCTTTTGTTATTTTCTGGCTTTTCAAAAGGACCAAATACATAATATCTTGATAATGGGTTGAAGCTCTTTAGATTTCAAATATCTTGAAAATTCTGGTTCTAATTTTAGGATCCCAGCTACAGGTTTAAGAAATTAATGTCAGGCTCCTGTTCTTGACATGCTGAAAGTGTGGGTTTCTGGCACATGCATTTAAAAAGGGATGTGTTATAAATTGGCTTCCTAGGGCCTGAGGACTTTGGAAAAAGACTTATTAAAAGTTATGCAGCATTAGGAAGCAGAACACATTCAAAAACTTCTGCTGTACAAGATGACTCATAAGGTTATACCACCGATTTTGCTAGTAACACCAGAGGAAAATTATGTCCTACATCAAAAACACTCCGATGTTGTGAACTTGTTCCTGGGGAAGACATATGACACGTTTTACCATGATTATTTCCTTAGCTGAATGAAGCGACTGAGAAAGCAGATAATATCAGCATATCCAATGCAAGCAGCAGGCAATGAGGGGATAAGTTCTTATGTCTTGATCTTGCTCTTATTTGCAGATGCTGACACATCTCCCCAGGACTTTAGGAAAGTAGGACTGACACCAATATAGCTGTTCTCAATTTCCTGCTTTCTTTTCCAATGCGTTCTTCCTATCTGTAGCTCCCTGTGACTTGCCTTTTTAGATTCTCTCTCCAGGAAGCTTGTTCATGTCCTCCTATCTGTTTGCCTAAGCCAGTGTAGCTATCCTCCTTTATATAACATTTGCTTATGATCCAGTGGTATCTTTGGAAGAGCTGGCACTTTCAATGATCTATCTGAAGCATGGACAAAATGATAAGACTGTTAATGTCCTTTCAAAATTACTGTCCTCCCACTGGCAGGGGCAAGGACATAGATGGGTTGTATGTGAACCAAAATATATGATCAAGAAAGAACAAAGAGACAAAAGTACTTTCCCAAAAGAAGAAAGCAGATGAGGTTACATTCAAAATATGTGTTCCATCATGGAATGACAACCTGTGGTTGAAGAGACAGGGTCATGGCCAGCCCACCCTTCCTTTATTGCTAAGTTGGGAGAATTTATGTATTAATTTCTATTTCTGTAGCTCTTAAGACCAACACCAAGAGGTCAGGGCATGCTGTAAAAGATATAGTGATATTTAAAAGAGAGACAGTTCCTCTTCCCCATAGACAGCACATACCTTGCCACCTAGAGAGCATGCAGCACAAGGAGAGCGACACATTTCAAATGGGAGACATATGGGGGGCAAAGCAAGAGCCAAGCCAGGGACACTAGAGCAGGCTTGTTGCTCAGTCACAGGCAGAGGCAAACACCCTGACTGATGTCTGCTGCAAGCTAACTGGGTCATGTTGGCTGAGGATGTGCAGCAGATTTCATTTTCATTGCCATCCTGCTTTGCTACAGGCAGGAGGAGGAGCATAATGTGAGTTCGGGAGCCCACAGACAACTGCCTGGAACCATTACAGAGAGGGAATTTTCCTCAAGTATGGTTGCTGTAATTCCCCCCTCATTTTATCATAAGCAGGAACAGCTGACTCAGATTTGAAAGTCAGGTCTTCTGGCTCCAGCTCCTGGACTTTGAGCTCTCATCTGTCTGTTACTTCCCTCAGCTGGGAACACTTCACATCCATTTTCTTCACTGATTTCCTTTGTAAACCTATTGTGCCTCACTTCTTTAGATAATAAGTTCTTCAGCATCCTCATTGTAGTCTGTATGTACAGCGCCAAGCATGGTATGGCACCAGATCCCTTCTTGGAGTGTCCATAATTTACTAAAATCCAAACAGAGCTATAGGAAGGGCAGAGGAAAGAGAAGCAACTCCAAGAGGTTATGGGGAGGATAAAAATGGAAAAATCATCAGTGTTCCATTACTTTCTGCCATGAGGAAAGGGGCAACAGCTGTGGCAGCAGCTACGAGGAGTGTCCTTAGTGAGGCTGGGGGAGATGGTAGTTGTGGCTAGTAGTAAACAACAGGCACCTGTGTATCTCACAATACCACTCCTTTTTTTTATTCATTTTAGCATCTCTTTTGACAGCTTGTAGCTTTTTTCCCCTTTAATTCAATCCAATAGAAGCAGTTGGAAGTGGGTCCACTTTTGAGTGCCCAATGCTTTGTTTTGGGAAGCTGGGGAAATACAGCGTCACTTCCACCTTGTCTGAATGGGATAAAAAACATCTCAGACTTTACACAGGCTACTGCTTCCTTGTGGATTGTTATTGCAGGGTTAAGCCCTGTTTGAAAAATGGAGGAAAACTTGTATGCAAAGTGCCTAGAGGCTTTCAAACTGGTTTATAAAAATAGCTGCCTGAAGAAAAAAAAGAAGAGAAAAAGAAACGTGAAAAACAAACTCAACACCAAATAGTTTCTAGTGTATCCATCTATTGCAACTAGTGTGATATTAATAGAATACACATCAGCAGGGAGTAGGAAAATAAACATATTTTCACTCACATAAAGGGACTGCCTAAATGACTCACATATGCAAAAATAAATAAATGGCTCCCCATGATAATCTGAAACTATATTTTATCCACATAAACAACGCAGCTTCTTGACTGTAACCTAACATGTTAAATTCACTCAGTTTTATTTGAGGGCATGGACAGATTGAGTGATCAATCTCTATTATACTGAGCTTTTTTTTTTTTATCCTATCCTTACAGTGCCATTTTTCTTCACACTAGACATTTTAGTTCATTTCCCTGAGCCTTCTTCAGCTTAATAGCTGCATTTCAGACTTACAGAAAAGAAAAAGCTATCAAACTTCCAGAGGGAAATGAGTGTAACTGAATGGTGTGCATGAGAGGGAGAAATACAGCAAATAAAAATGGCGTAAAAGGGCAATTGCAAGTATTGCATGTGCTGCACTTAGAGGATAACAGTTACGTATTCCAGTTTCATAATGGAGATGTTCAGGGTCAACCAGGTGCTGGCTTCAGATGCTGTAAAATCAAGAGGCAGAGGGTTTTTTGTCTTGTAGAACTGGCAAACAGGTATCCCTAGAGAAATGGAATGAGGACATAGCAATTAACTCTCCCATTCCTGCAATCGGAGTGCTAATCACATCCTTAGCAACTGCATGGTCACTATGGTACCGACAACATCTTTTGCTCAAATCCTTTCTGACTCATTCTCCTGGTAACTTTGGCGATGGTCAGAGCAGAGGTGACGTACACTTGCTGACACTGTGCTGAATGGTTCCATCAATCTCCATTCTGCAATATCGGGCGCTATTGCAAATGAGAATGAGCTCCAAGGATAGAAAGGAAGCCAGTAAGTGTCCGGAGAATCCGTGCCGTTTGCTTTTCAGAAACATTGTGCAAATGACAAACACAATGCTTCACTACAGCCTCTCTGCTCTAATAGTCTTAAACGTGAGGCTAATGAACTTTAGCTTTCAACACCATTGAACCTCATTATACTGTAAATACCCTTTGTGTAACATCTTTTTGTAACTCAGATAACAAAAACAATAATGAAGTTTTCAGAAAACAAGGAAAAGGCTACAATCTTAAAAAAAGAAAAGCCAATTAGATCCGTCTTTCCCCAGCAAGTATTCGTCCTGGGAGAAGCAGTGAAAAATTATAAATGTCGTAATGGAAAAATGCTGGCTATTGAGACATATTATGCTAACACAATCAGAAAACAGCATATAGGAAGCCCACTAACAATCTGTCCTTGATGGAGTTGCTTAGAGTCGTTGCTGAATCTCTCCTGTAAGAGGTTCTAAATCCCATGCACTGCAGACACAAACAACTGGAGCCAGCTTCCATTCACTGAACACGTGGAGTTTGCAGCACTAATCTGTAACTGCTTTGAGTACTCCAGTGACACAAAAGAGCTGGAAGCCCAGCCCTCACTGTTTGAAGAGTACTGCTGACTCCCTTGCCTTCCCAGCAGCATAAAGTGGTGAAGGAGAATTTACTCAAAACTCCAGCCCTTTATTTTCAAATCTCAAGATTTTGGTACACAGGAAGACCAATCTTACTATCAGTCAAGCAGAGAGAAGGAAACAAGTGTTTTCAGGAAGAAGATGGATGTAATGTAATCAAAGCATATGAAGTCTATATCAGGACACCATGCACCCTTAAAAGGAATAGGAGGCAACATTCCATGGCAGCATATTTTCAGTATCTTCCCAGATGCAGGACTATGTCCTTTGATAAAGCTGGTACTGATAATTTTTGGAGGCAGAACCAGTGGATGCTTTGTGGACCTAGAGTGACAAGCATCTATTTTCACATGTGGGAGATAACATTAAAATGGAAGGTATGGATACTGGGAGGTAGTCAGCTAGAGTAGGAGTTTCAAGTAGTACTGACTGAGAATAAAATAAATGCATAACTTAAGAAGGATTCACAGAGTGGATATCGTCTAAGTCACCATTTATTATGTACTCCTAATTGGAGGACCTCAGTTCTTCATTTTCCTAATAGATACCTGCAACAAAGATTTCCTGAATTATGTATATACACCTCACTGACTGCTGGGCAAACATTATTGGAATGTCAATATTTGCTTTTTTCCTAGAGTTATCGTTGTTTGAGAGGCTATAAGTCATTTTGGATAATGCTCTACTAGAGATGTATTAACTAACTCACAGATGAAAATCATCTCGTGTGCCAAGTCTGTGCTATTTTCATTGCGCTTTACTTTGCAGTGAAAACAACTGCTAGTCATGTGATAAATCCAGAACCTGAGCAATAATTAGTGATAGTGGAGCTGGAGATAAACCCATAATTGCAAGTTTGGTCAGCTTACCCAAAGCCTTCACCACAAACGTTATGAAAAACACGGCTCACTATTTGCATGAAGTTGCAGTACTCACGATGTGGTAATTTGACAGGGTGACTGAGCTGCAGAGCTGTGCAACAATACTTCAGATCATCCCCTTGGTCCTTCAGTATATAGGTAACTGTATTTCATATAACAGTTCCCCAAGATAGATGGAAGTTCACTATGATTTTTGGTAATAAAATGCCTGGAGAGTCTCCTGCTGTGCTTGGAAAGAAGGCAGAAGAAAAGTGGATCGCAAAATCCAAATACTATGGTCTTGGCTCCCTGACAAAGGTCAAGAATACACTGTTTAGAAGTTGAACACACATCTCAGATCTAGAAATCGACGGCACAGAACCAGAAGTTTTGAAAGGACAGCTTTGTTACCCATGGTTGTTTTGCTTGCTTGAATGTTTTCCCTCTACCCTGCGCTATAATCGGGATACAGTTTGACCTTGTATATAAAGAAATGTGCCTTTCCGTAGGTGTTTAAATTAATGATTACACTTATGAAAGTCAGTTGGCAATGTGTTTAAATCCACGATACATCTTTTTATGTGTGCAGAAATTTGGGTTCATGAACAGGAACTTGAAGCATCTGAAGTAGACAAAAATCTGTGGTAAGGATCTGACAAGAAACCTTTGTGTGTTCTATGCTAGAGCTTACATTTACATGAAAC
Organism: Callaeas wilsoni; assembly: GCA_013398955.1. Taxonomy (NCBI): domain Eukaryota; kingdom Metazoa; phylum Chordata; class Aves; order Passeriformes; family Callaeidae; genus Callaeas; species Callaeas wilsoni. The sequence goes on along the minus strand of VWPU01015442.1, from coordinate 36,902 downwards.
ATTACCAAGATCCTGCTAAACAGGAATTTCTCTTGTCATTAAACTGTTTGGTAACTGCTGGTCAGTGTAAGTCATGTTTTTCTTTGAGCGTGGTCTGAAGAGAGCAAGAGCCTCTCACAGCTCCAGTTACATAGGATAGTTCAAATATTAAAGCTTGTGTGTTCAGCTCTCTGCACATTCTTGGGACATTTCCCAAAGGATCTGATATTTCAATAACACCACAAAGTTCCTTGCTTCCTCATTTTTCACTTCTGATGAAACTTCCTCTATCAAAGACCAGAGCTAATGATCCAGATTTAATCAACAAAAGTATTTACATTTCAAAATAATGAGACCCACTCAGCTGGTAACTTGTTAATTAGTTCCCAAGCATTCTCCTTTTATCCTCTTGTGCTGCAGTGGTGCAGCTGACAATCCTTCCAATATTAAGGGAAGTTATTTGAGAAGTGTTATCTCAGAGTCCTATCTTGCTGCAGGATCAATTTACACCAATGTGTTGATTACAGGAGAACTACTCCTGATTTACCTCGAGGTAAATGTCTTTATGTATCCCACTGTCTTACCCTTCCTAACAAGTTTTTGCCTTGTAATTTTGCATGCTGGATGTCTGCAAAGCAATTAGGTACCTGAATTTAAGCCTCTCTGCCCTGTTACCCTTTAACAATGCTATTCTTTCACTCTGGAGCTCCTAATACTTGAGGGCAGATTCACATTTACAGAAAAGCTATTTATACCACTTTATAATTCAGTGCCTTTTTTTTTTCCTTAATTCTACATAAAGGCTCTTCTACCCAGCTATACAAAGGTATCAGAATGTAAATAAGATTCTGGCCATATCTTTTCTATCATCCTGGCATTTGCAAGTGTGAATGGATGTAAAGAACGAGGATCTGTTCCCAATTTCTGTCCCAGTACTAGTACAGTCTGACATACACTTGCTGGGTTTCAGTCTTCTCCAGCAGCTCCCTTAGCAACCGGAAAACTCCATCAATTAGTCCTCAGTGCAGGATATGCTTCAGCTGACCTGCTGGTAATCAGCTGCTCCAGAGGCTAGATAGATTTTGCCCTGTGATTAACAATTCTCCCATTAGACAGAACAGACGATCTCAAAAACAAGAAGATGTTTCAAGAAGTAAGATGAGGATGTTTTACTCAGCACACAATTTCAGGATGTTTTACTCAGCACGTGATTTCCTCCTATAACCCAACTTTGCAAGGCACAGAAGTGTGTGCTTCACTTCAAGCACAATTAATCACCTCTTTAGTAACAGGAAGTTTTTCTGGAACTGGAGACGATGTCTTCTCTTCTGCAGTTCCACAGTTGTGTGGTTGTGCTTGTAGTTGTGCACCTTCATTTCTTCTTCTTTTTCTTTCTTTTTTTTTTCTTTTTTTCACATTTCCTCTTTTCTTTTTTCCCTGTCATATGTAACGCAAATGTGCAAAGTTCTTTTCTTTCCTAAATGTGGTGGGTGGGCAAGGAGACAATTATTTAAATTATATGGTGGAGGAATAAGTTATAAAAATAGCAGCATAGTCTCAACTTTTTAACAGGAATTTGTATTTCTGAACCATTTAAAATTCTCTGGAGGCCTGAGGACTAAGTACACATAAGACTGAACCTGTTTTTTAATTAATTGTTTATCTTCTAAAAATTAATTACATAAGTCTCTGAAAACCACAAATTAGCACCAAGAAGCTGCACAAATTGCAAGTAAAACAAAAGAAAAGAAGAAATAGAGCTGCCATGCAAAACCTTATCCTTCCTAAGTCTCTGGGACATCTTTTGAATACCCATCTATTTTAAAGGTTTGTGACCACGGCAAAAAAATGCTCCCACATGTTGCAAATGTAGAAAATACTGCCAATATTTTAAAAATATTTGAATAGAAAAGTCTCATCTTTTAATCAGACATTTAGAGCCTGCACATGTTGCCTGTGAAGCCAATGCAATGATTCTGATTTTCACAAAAACGTGATCCAGCCCTAGCATTGGCAGAAGTTGTGATTTTTGGATCTGAGTTCCAGGGAACAAAATTCTAGAAAAGTAATTCATGAACTGGAGGATTCAGTTTGGGTGTATTTCACTTGCAAAACTTGAAAGGAATCTAGTCACTTCCTTAAAGATAATCTCATGTTTTTATAAGGGTTACTGATGAAGATTCATTTTATCACAAGGTTTCCACTTGTTTGTCCATAGGAGGAATAAATCTTGAAGACTATCAAGATTTGATAGCCAAATTTGTGACAAGCAGTGAACTAAGTGCCTATATATGCAAAAACCACTCATCTGATGAAAACTCCCTAATTAAATGATGGTTCACTAGAACGAAGAGAAGAAGTACGAAGTGGGGAAGGGGGGTTAATTAATCAAGTGTTTTTTCAAGCTACTATTCTTTTCTTCTTGACTCCTTTTCCTGTACTTTAAAAAAACTTCATCCTCCTGAAATAGTCTATCAATAGCATAAGCATTCACAACAGATGAGCTCAGAGTGGACTCTGATCCACTTTCACTGTTGAGACAAATCTTCCATTGACACCAGTGAGTTTGACCCTGAAATACACTTTTCTTGTTGACTGGTCAGAACTTGGCTTTGCTGCCCACTTCATGTGATGCACACCGTGCACTTATTTATTTAGGATCCAGAATGAGAAGTGAGAGTTACAGAAAATCTGTTCTGAACTACTTTAGTATAATTTGGATATTTGTGGGATTCAGTAGAGAGCCAGCAAGACTAACCTAGTTATGGAATAAGAATGTCAGGCATTGTCCACAGGCCCCAGCCATATAATTTTTCAAATACAAATAATCTCTGTTGTGACTATGAATAAACAGGGTTGGGGTTTGGTTTGCCTTTTTTTTTTTTTTCTGACTTTTACAAGACATTTGGACATCTGTTCCTACAAAGAACTCTGCCAATATTTGACCTTAAACTTTGTGGACTAGCCTCCTACACCTCCCAATTTAATTCCTTAATTTCAGCATGTGCAAAGTATAAGATTAAGCAGCTCAAGGATGCTTTGAGGCATTCTGGTCTATCATCTGCACAGTGGTGTGGGAGTCTTCTGCAGATATCCACAGCAGCAAGAAAACAGATGGATTACCGTCATGATAGTTTTGTGTGAGGAAGATAAAAAGAGGACTAGCAGAAAGAAGAATATCTTAGAAAACATTTCAGTGTAAAATTAGGGTATGTCATGGGAAGGTAGAGAAGCAGTCATTAGACAATCTAGAGTTTAAAACTTACTGTACGTTATTTGTGACCACTGTAAGATACTCAGAAAAAACTTCCTTGCTCAGCCTAAGGCGTGAAGATCTTTACTTGCATTTCTATAGCTTGTTCACTAGCTTCTCAATTTGATTTTGTACTCTTTATTAGAAAATTCTTCCTTTATGAATTTGAGTATTTGCAAGCTACTCTTTGGCATGCCGCTTACACAGAGGAGGTTGCTCAGTAATGCTGTGGTCCCTTTTATTTACGCCTAACTTCAGCTGCTTCTTGTCAGCCATTAATAGATAAATATTTTACTATCTGGTTTTCTTCATCTACTAAAATCTTATCTATATAGAAGGGTCTGGCAGCTGCAGAGCCCTCCTCCTACCCTTCGCTCCATGACCTAACGTCCTCACTCTAGAGATTGTAGTAAGTGTTACAATATTCCGTCGTATTTTAATCCTCCCTCATTCTTCAGGAACACCTATTACATCAAGTTCTCCTTCTACAGTGTTACACTCTGCTTTCACCTGCTATTATTTTTAAGCTTGTGGTATGCAGACACTGATACTACTTATTTTTGGCCATCTACCTATTTTTAAACAACTCTTCTGCTTAGCTCCCTACTTTAGAATATACCACTGTGATTTCAGTTTAGTTATCCTCAATGTCATCCATCATCCTTGTTCCCATCTTTTAGAGCCGGATACAGAGTTAAGATGCTAATGGGAGGAGAAGAAGATATGTGGAAATGGAGGCACTTTTACCCAAAGACATGACTACCCACATCCTACCCAGTGCAGAAAATTCGCTGCCTGATCCTGCATGCTGCAATGAGATCAGAGCTGTGTGGCCACAAACCCCTTCCCATACTTCGATAAGGGCTGCATTTTCCCTTGGAAATGCCCCTCTTTATCATCAAGACATTTCAAAGCTCAAAAGCTCAATTTTCTTTTTTTTTTTTTCCCTTTTTTATTTTTTTTAAAGTAATGGGACAGTTGACTTTTCCTAGCAATTTTTTCCCTGTCAGGAAAATGATAATGAAAAACAATTTCTACTTTGAATTTTTTTCAGCTATTCCATTACTGAACCTTCCATTGGCTCACCGGAAACTGTGAGAGAGGGTTTGATTCTTTTCTGTGGAAAGAACATGGAAAAAAACTTACAAGCCTTTTTGTAGCAAAAGAACAATTTTTCTTTTATCCAGGATTTCGCTTCAATTTCGTATAATGTTTCTTTGAAAATACATGTCCCAGTTTCCTTTTAAACTTCTTTATTCTGTTCTGCTACTGAAAAGGCTGCAGATGGAAGGGGAGAACTAGGAACTCCCCATGTCAATCAGCTCTCTTCATTCAATGACTGTATTTATTAGTTTCATTAAAAACATATTGAGCAGCCCTGGTTCCTCAGTTCTGCACACCTGCAAAATCCCTACTGCCTTGCCATCCCCCTGTCAGTAAGGGCTCTATCCTGAGGCCTCTCTCAGCTTGAGATTCCACATGAAACAAGAATCCAAGAGGATATCACATGCTTTTAGGTCTTGTTGGAAAGACTTCACACAGCTTAACGGGTGCAGAGGGGGCTGGGGAGAGATAGATGAGGAAAAAATAAGTACTCGAGATGAACTGATAATTCATTTTTTTAAAAAAGAAATGGAAAGAAAAAGCCTGTGTAAAGCTTGGAAAATGTCTCCATTGCTACTGCCATCACTGACATGAATGTACATGTAACATCTGACCAGCACATTGCTCATAAACTATGGTTTTGTAGGAAATGGAGCACTCTGGGCTGCCATCAGACAGAGGAGCAGATCTTGGAGAAGGCTGTTAATTTGCTACATTTGTAATGCTGAGGCATGGACTGGTCCCCTTCAGAAAACATTGCGTTCTCTATATATCTCCTCCTGTTCTTATTAATATCAGAACTATGTGGAAGAGCAGAACCATGGCAGGAACCTGCTACTTAGGGGGCAAAAAAAAGGGGTGCCAACAGAAGTATTAAAACTATATTGGCTGTCTTTTAGCACTTTTGTTGGTGTCTTTTTTTTTTTTTAAATATCTTTTTCATTGTATGGCAGAATACAAGAAGTTTTGTATAACTCAGAAAATGTCCATACTCAAGACTGAGAATTAAGGTTGCAGTTTAAGTGTTACTTAATTGAAAACTTACCTAGTAGCTTTAGTGGTCCTTAGCTCAGACACCAGGCTACAGATGACTTTTCAGAAAAAGAAATTTCTTTCTGTATTCAGCCCCAAAGAGTGATCCATAAAAATCTATCTGCTCAGACACATTGGAACTTAACATCTTCCTCTCTTTGGAAATGATCTCTCTTTCCATAAACATCAGATTGGGTAACTAATTTCCTTTTCCTCTTCATATATATATATATATATATACATGGACCACAAACTTTAACACTTGCACTGTGCAATTCTTCAAGAAAGGAAGAGACTGAAGCATGCACTGATGCCCTTAAGCAATCCCAAGGATATATCACATACAATCTCTTCCATACATATCCTCTTTTTTTTCTCAAGTGGGTCATAGTGTATTAGCCCACAGTGTGTTACATAACCATGGAACTTTTTTGTCTTTTATGGTAATAGAGATTCAAGGACACAGAAAAAAAGACCAGCTTTCTACCAAACAAAAAAAATTCTTAATATATTTGCCCTAACCTCAAAATGTTTGATCAGCACAGTCACCTTTGACAGAGAATTCTTAGCACTGCTTCCTTTCCAGGTAATTGAGCGGAGGTGCACTGGCATCACAAAATACGTATCAGTATCTCATCAGCATGGCCTCAGCCAAGACTGAATACATATGCACCCTGATATTTATGTGTCTTTGTGTGACAAGAAGTAAGCCCTACTGAGACAGAGAGCTCATCCAGTTCACAAGCACGTGCTCGGTCCTTTCCAGATTACACACAGTCCCTGAGTGATGCATCACACAATTCCAACAAAGAACACAACAGAGGGGACAAGGCAGGGAGGGGGAAAACCATGGCAAGCCATGCTTTCATCTACAGTATTGGTAGCTCACCTACCTGGTGCTGCCACTGAAGCTATCACTTTGGCACTTTGGCAGTCGACTAAGGAGAAGTTGGTGTTTAACAGGATATAACTTGATTGAAGGCAATACAAACCAGGAATGACATGGTGTTGTAAACAGATTAGCAGACAGGTGAGACCAGGGAAATCAGTCTGTAGTCTCTGTGTCTTTGGAATCTGATAATTTCTTTAATTCAGCTAATAATCAGATTAATAAATATTATGGCACAGTCTGAGGGTCACATCCTTCTACTGGAACCATAGATTTTTCTGAAACTATTTACAAATTCTTTTCAGAAAAATCAACACAAGGAAAAAATAAATTACTCTGTATCTTACTGAAAAATTAGTTGCTGTACTTATAACAAAGGGTATTGTACCAATGGCTAGACCTACATGGAATTGGTTTTGGTCAAGGAGAGATGCTGTTCCCAACTTGGTGTCAAAGTCAACTCAAGTCCCCTGCAGACTAGGCTGTAAATTCCTAGAAACTGGATTTAGCATAGAATTCAGTAATAAAAAATGATAGCTCAAACCATCCTCTTGAGCTTGGCTACTGTCAGTAGAAACCCTTTCCCCACTGCTTATCGTTAATGTTTGAACTTCTGTTAAGTGTACCATCTCTATTTTCCCCATGGAAAGAGGAAACCAGCCTTAGGCTTTCACAGTAGAATCACCCAGGCAAAATGACTACATGGATATTAACACCTTTTTGTGTGTCTGCTAGAGCCGTGGAGCAAGCGAATTCTATGGGCATTCTGTACTTATGCTATTTACATTTACCTAAAATGTCTGCAGTGGTGTAGGTACAATCTGGCTTTTCCACATTCTCGTACAGTTCCTGACCATACAGCTCCTCATAACATCTTGCTCTATTCAAAATCAAACTTGAGTTGAGGTTTTCTTTGAATGTTTTGTCTTCATTGTCCTCTTCCTCCCTTTCTCTTCTGTAAAAAACAAAATATCAATATAGCATTTAAATCTGAGTGTACAATTCTCTATTAAATTGACACAAACATACAAGCAATTTTCTCAGAGTGGTTGACTACTTTTCATCTGTTTAAGCAGCTTCCAAGCAAGTCTTTTCCTGTGTGGAAATAGTTCACTTCTGAAAAGTGAAGGATAATTGGCCAAAACCCTTCTGACATAGTGACTCACTGACAGTGATTTCTGATTAATTAGGGGCACATTCTTCTCTTGATCTGTATGTAACATAACTCCCACTAACATCAAAGAGAAAGCTGCCCTCCTTAAGTTTGTCAGGCAGCAGCTACCCAGGGGCTGGTCTTTTGCTCAGGGGCTGAACAGAATCGCTCAGCCTCTTTTTTTCACCTGCCCACTGCTGTGGGCCAGCTTCCCTCTGGAGCACGTGCCTAGCTCTTGCTGCCAGCAGCACCTAGTGCAGGCAGTGGCAGGGGAAGGAGGAGGCCTGCCCAGCCTGGCGGCCATCCCGGCCACTGCTGGCACAGCTGACATCTGGAAGCGCCATGTTGGACATCTGAGGCGCCAAGCTGAGGTGGCCCAGCTGTCGGGGGCTGTGTTCAGAAAGCAGGACAGCTACTTCTCACACTGTAGATCAGTTAATTTTGGTCAATACCTTGTCACAGTGATACAGTTCCTGCGATCTCCTGGCGCTCCCCTCACAGACAGCTGTGGTCATCGGAAGAGCCCCAAAGCAGCTGCTGGAGGGAATGGCGCAGTGGGGGAGAGTTGGCAGTGCTCATGTGGACATGGAAACGCACCCGGAGCCTCCTGGAGCTGCCTGCTCAGCACAGCTTACAACTCACACCACCGAAATCTCTTATCTTTCCCCACACAATCTCCCAAAACAGCGCCCATGTCTGTGCCTTTGGGCATCAGCTGGCCCTGGGCCCCACCCAGGCAGGGCTGCGGGGGGTGTCTGACTGGGCCATACCAACAATTTAACAGTAGGGACAACCAGACTATGGCTCTGTGTTGAGTTTACTAATGAAAATGTGACCTGTGGATGCCTAGGTGGCTGAGTTTAATCCATACCATGGCTCAGGAGAGCAGGCACCCAGCATCAGGAATGCAGATAGAAAAGCAGACAAGGGGTAATAGCAATGCCCACCATGAAGAACATGTCAGCATTTTATAATTCTTTGGTTACATTTTATGATTCTTTGGTGAAAATAAAACCCCTCCTGGCTCTACAGAAAGCCTGGACAGCTTTGCAATGGGAGACCCCAAAAGAGTGAGGTAGGGGCTGGCAGAAGAGGGGTGACAGAATCACTGTACAGGGAGAGGGCAGCATGGCTTCCATGTACCGGGAAAGGACCCACCTGGTGGGAGGACATGGCATCCTGTGCTTCCCTTCGACCTTAATGCTCCAGCTGCTGATGGCACCACTTGCAGTTGCTGAGGCCCTGAGCAGGGCTGGCTCCCGCAGTCAACGCCAAAAGGTGCCTGAAGCGACAGGCCAGCTGTGCCGAGACACCTGAGGGGAGAAAGGCGCCATTCAGAGGGCCCTGGGCTCTCCTCAGGGCCTCGGCTGTGAGGTGCCTGAGGGGCCCGGCTGTGGGCCCTGCCGTGGGGCCTGCTCTCCACAGAGCTACAGAGGGAAACTCTCATCTGGCAGCATAAAAGCAGAGAAAAGGAGAGAAATGAGGAGTGGGCTGAGATGATTTGGGGAAATGCTTGCAAGATAAGCATCAGAAAATAAAAGCAGAATGGAAACAGTTAAGGTTTATTCATAACCATTACTTGGGATTGCAGGGTGTTTGAGGTGATGCCTTGGTGCTCCTCATGTGACCTTACATGGAGACAAAGATCCGTAGCTGAGTCCTTCTGTTCTGTGCCACAGCTCATGAACTGTATTTAGGTTACATGCTGGCAGCTCTCTCTGGTTCCCAGAGCATCAGGTGTTCTTTGATCATGAGGGATGTGCCGGCCTTCCTATTCCGAATTATCTTCTTCCTAGCAGCTCCTTCTGCACCATAAGCCGGCCACACAATTTCAGGGTCACGGGAAAGAGGTGGAAAGAAGCGTCTATTTTTGGGACCAAAATATTCACCTGAGAAGGCCCAGGTTTTCATCGCTGAATTTTAGGTACTTGTATTTATTTTGCAAGGGTAAGAAGCTTCTGTTGAAGGGCAGGAAAGTTTCCATTTCTCAAAGATCCTTCCTAAATATTCCAAAACGCTTTTAAAATTGTATTATCACTCAACTACACTTCTGTTTACTTGTGGGATTAGTACTGGTCCTAGGTTTCATGACACCAGCTAAACTGAATCCTGAGAGAAGAAGGGCCTCCTGATTACCACAGTAAATTAGAAATACTAGATAAGATCTTCAAACCAGAAGGCAAATATTTGCCTGGAGTGGGACTCTGCTTTCCAGTTCCCACACTATGTTACTTGGGGATCTCAAGTTGAATTCTTATTCTACCTGTTTGAGATACTTTTGTTCAGTCTGCACCTCCAAAAAGCCTAGCAGAAATTCAGCAGATAAAGGTAAATTTGAGTGAGTTTGGAAAAGTATTCAAATGCCTGAAGAATTTTAACCTCAAGACTAATTAGCTGCAGCATCTTTGTCTTGTTCAGTTTCATTGTCTCTCCATCAGTGAACATTAAACTGACAGAAGAGAAGCAGACAATGAACGTGAAACCATGCACAGGGGTACATGAGGAAAGCTCTGTGGAAACAGGATGTGGCTGTTATGGTTTCAGACAAGAGACTTCCAGAAAAGTGAAGTCGATGGACAAGCCATGGACACAGAAGACCCCTGGAAGCAATTGTTCCGATAACCTTCGTTAGCTCTCAGTACCATAGAGGCACACAATGAGGCACTCAAGCTCTCCATCAGCAGATATGGCTTGTGACTTGGCCTCTGGAAAGATTTCCAAAGGTCAGAAACTGTTAACGAAAAACTATTTATTTCATACCGAAACTGACATCTTAAAAAAACAAACTCAGAAGTATCACAAATATTTTTAAAAAGCAGTAAAATACCATTATTCTGGTGGCAAACCTTTGCTTTCACTCACATTTAATGCTGCTCTCCTTGTTTACTCTCATTAGAAAAAGGTGAGTGAAGACAAAAATAAAAATCATAATTTAAAAAAAAAAAATTAAAAAAAGAGGGGAGAAAAACATGAGAGAGCTGGGGTTGTTCAGCATGGAAAAGAGAAGGTTTCGGGGGAGACCTCACTGCAGCCTTTTAGGACCTTAACAGAGCTCATAAAAAGCATGGTCGGACTTTTCATACCAGCAGATATGACAGTGACAGGACAGATGGTAATGGTTTGAAACTAAAATTGGGCGGGCTTAGATTAGGTATTAGGAAGAAATTCTTTACTCAGGCAGTGGTGAAACACTGGAACAGGTTGCCCAGGGATGTTTGGATGCCCCATCCGTGGCAGTGTTCAAGACCAGGCTGGATGGGGCCTTGATAACCTGATCTAGTGGGTGACATCCCTTCCCATGGCAGGGGGATTGGAACCAGATGATCTTTAAGGTCCCTTTCAACCCAACCTATTCTATGTCTGAAAAGTCATGCAAAATTTGCACATGGTGAGTTTCCATCAGATGAGCTCAACAGGAGGCTCATATACTGTTTAACTCTAGAAGTAAATGAATTTTTCTTTCCTCAGAAAACACTGTACCCAACAGCGGTAGTTGCCCAAGGTGTGTGACTGTGTGCTACTGAAAAATTTCAAAGAGGAGGAGTTCATTCATTTATGTCCTTTCCCTGGCCTCCAGCCCAGGGAAGTGTCTGACAGCTATTCCTGCAGACTAATAACCTACTTGCTTCTAAGAGGAAGTGTACGATAGCAAACCATTGTATTTTCTGAAACTTCCTGGAAAACAACCTGGTTATATGCTTACCTGTAACTGATAATCATCCCTTCAGTTGGGTTTCAGGCTGTGCTGCCCTTCAAAAGGTTCTTCCAGAAGTCTTTGGAAGTCCCTCTCACAGGTGGGAGAGCAAAGGACGAATTTACACTAGAAGTATCTTTGTCTAGATGTACAGACATGTAATACACAACCGTCAGAAAGATCAAGGTAGGTGAGATGCTAAAAGTTTCCAGAAGTTTTCAAGAAAGAGAGAAAGTAAAGGAACCTAGATCTTGTCTTTACAAGAAAAAAAGCTATAATGTCAAAATTCTATTTGCAGAAATAATTCTGTCGAACATAACTCCATTCATCCCTGCATCACACAAATACTTCGATCCACAACAAAGAGACCATTTTTTTCAGCTATAACAACTGTCTCATTCACTCAAACTCTGTGACACCAGGATACCACTGTCACACTGAAGCAGATAGAGCAAGGTCCAGTTCTGACCATTTGGAACACAAGCCCAAAATTTGGACATCTGCTGAGCCCTTTTTCAGTGCTCAAGAGTTGTTTGTTAACATATACCCAAATATTACAAATTATGTCCATCATTAAATACCTGGTACAACCTGAGTGACCAAAGCAGCCACGGGCATCACTTCTTCATTGTCTTCCAACTTGACCATATGGTTTTTCAGAAATGCTTAACAACACCCCAGTTCTTTTCGCCTTCAGCTCATCTCCTGGAGTGAGTTACCTCTGGATACGTCGCTCTTCATTAGCTACAGAGGGAGTATAAATGGGCAGGCTAGAGTGATCATCTGACTTACAGATGCAGGTGTCAGGAGGGGAATCCTACCCTCCGTCTGTCTGACATAAACAATCCTAGCAGGTTTCCCAGCCGGGCAAGTGAGGCATGTTGTCCCAGAAATGAAACCCAGCCAGCTGGCATCAGATGAGCCCTACAGAATGTCCTGCTGCAATGCCCACTGAGGTTGCTGCGGTGTGTGAGCACAAAGCAGCAAAAACCTAAAAGAATATTGGCCTGACTGGAAAAAGTAATTTCATTTTATGTCATGACACTGCAAAGTAATTGTGCTCAAAATAACTGTTTTTACTGCCTAAATACGTTTTTAGTACTTGAGCATCCAGGTGGATTCAATCGTGCTTGCAGTTTTGCAGACATTAACGAGAGAGACTAAATGACTGAGGTGGGGAAAGAGAACAGTGCTGCACTCCTGTGAGACAGCCTGACACAGGGACTAGAGCACAGCACGAGCTCTCAGGAGCCTCAAAGTCTAGTCCTGTTCTGACCACTGACTGACAAATGTTGTAAAGCTAAGCATGGAAAATGAAACACGACTGTTCTCTGTGTCTTTTACAAAAATAATACTGGCTGAAATCTTTAACAAGTGTAAACTATCAAATAACAGAAATCACTGACTCCAAAAGAAGCAGGATTACAAGCCAAATTTGGTCAGCTTTTAGGAATAAGAACTTCCTTCTTGAGCATCTTCTCCAAAAGCAACATGTGACACAGCATGAACATAAGCAACACTTGTACTGTTATGAAATACATTAAAAATAAATTATTTAAATCCAGAAATATGATTCTGATAGGCTAAAGCACGCTTAGAAGTTGTATTTTTATGTCAATAACTGTTTACAGAACCACAGTCTTAACTGATACTCCAAAAGCCATTTCACTCTTCACAGAAGTTTTCATAAAGAAATAATGTACAAGGCACACTAAACACTGTCGGGCCAAACACATTCTACTGTTTATTACACATATTACATTCTTAAATAAAAATGCGTCACATAACATTTTTGCATAGATATCTTACAATATACCAATTTAAAAAAGAATTATGAAACAGACCAGTAACAAAAATAAATTTTTTCTTCATTAATAATTTTGTAACATTAACATACCACCATCATATAATACAAATAATATTTTTAAATCTTAAGACTTTTTGTACAGCAAAAAAACTGACAAAGTAATATATTTATATATATATATATATAAAAAGCTTAAAAAAAATAAAATGTCAAAAAAAGGCAGAACTGAGGGCTACAAGATTGGGTACTTCTGTGATATATTAGAAATACCAGAGTAGGCCTGAGAGAACGTGACCGAGGGCATCTCCGAAATGCACTTGTCAGACACATCTGGTAAAAGAAAAATTATAGTGCAAAATGAAAGTCCTTCAAGCAATGTTGTTTGTTTTTTTGTTTTAGTTTTTTTTCTTTTTTTTTTAATAGGGAGCGTTCATACATTTTGTTGTTGTTGTTGTTGCTAAAGAAAAATTCCCCAAACAAAAATCTAATGTGTGGTAGAGAGCAAGAAAAGTTTCAAAGAAAAGAGGGAAAAGAGGTCACTTTGCAAAGAAAAAAAAAAAAAAACAAACAAATCTCAGCCTGCATTATTATTTTTTCAACTAGATGAGCAGACGTGCCAAACTAAGGCCTTGTTTCTAAGAGAAAAGCTGTTATGGTTTAAATGCAGTGATTTCAAAAACAGGTACTTAAATTGGTGCAAGAACCTTCTTGTAGAGGTATCTTAATTAGTTGAAGCATTTCTTACACTTCAGCTTAACTGCATAGGATGCCAATGCAAACTTGATCCAGGCAATCACATAACAGGTGCAGCTACAAAGTGATTTAGCTAGACTGATTTTAATGTAGGGCAGCTTCCCTGGTAGAGACATGGCCTTGGTAACAAAGTAGTGTTTAAACCAGTGTTTTGATCTACTTCCAGAATCTGACAGGTCTGGGGATTTAAATACAGAGTGATTGGTAAAATGTATGTTGCAAAACATAAAGATCAGCCCTTCAGCCATCAGGCCTTCCAGGGACTGCATGTTAGCTTTTCATTTCCCCGAGAGCCCAACAATAAAGGCTAAAATTGCCATGTTTCTGTCCATTCTAGTTCCCTTTAGTGTGTACATGCGAAGCCCTCATCCCCCTCCCTTCCCACCTCCCCTCCCAACCCCCAAATTTGCAGCCTACTCATTCACAGTACACAGCAACATGTATTTCCCAGCACTGTTGAAAACTTTCCTACAGAAGCTGACACGATTCCTAAAATGCAGTGGCAACAGCAAGTGCCCTCCCTAAATGAAAGCAATAGGCACGGTTGGCTACTACAAACTGTAAGTCAGTAGCTCAGTTTGCTCTTCTGTGTAGGTATATACAGTATACTGTTGTACATCCACACCCACACAGAGACAGGGTGGAGAACCTGTTTTCTGGCAGTATATAGAAGTTAGGACCAAAGCACTTAAAAAAAAACCCAAAACCATCAAAGCTTTCATTTTGAAAATCGCACAGTTCCAACTTCAATTATTACACCAAAAATGCCATCAACAAGCATTAAGGAAAACTGTAAAACCCTGTTTCTAAAATGACGCCTGCATTTGAAAGTTTTCAGGTAGGGAAACATTCTTGAGGTGATAAAGGCAGTCTACTCCCCATCTCCACATTTTTATGTATATAATTTATATATACAATTATATCATTATATATATAATTTATATAGCACAAGTATTCTCAAGACTTCTTCCTCTAAGGGAGGAGAAAATTCTCAGCTTTACAACACAGATGTTAGTACCTGGTAGGCCAGATCCTACAGTCCTTAAAATGCTAAATCTTGCCACTGAAGCTTGTGCAGAGCTGTGGAGGAGAAAGACTGCAGTAGTCATCCCTAAACTATTAATAGAAAGAGACTCAAGTGTGACAAAAGGAAGAAGAATATCCAGGTTTGATCTGGAAAAAGATCATTCATGAAGGTGTAGTTCAAATGCTAATGAAAGACAGGCAAGACTTATCAATGAGTAGTTGTAATATCTTGGGAGAAAAATAGTTCAATTTTTTCAAGACAGAGTTAAATAGTTATTGTCAAGCATTGGTTTTTTTTCTTGGTATGTAGATATCTTTACAAGTGCAATTCTATCAGAAATCAGCAAAAAGTACTTTAGAAGTTCTGGGTTAGAGCATCACCCAGGATGTGAAAGCTCAAAAACAGTCTTACTGGATGGAATGACAGAATGTGCCAAGTCCTGAATGAAATCAAGAGTAAAAGCCCTTGATCCACTGAGTGCTGGCCTAGTAACATTAAATTATTTACAAAATTTTCCTCTTTTTAATTTTTTTAAATTTAAAGATTTTGACATACATTAAGAGAAGAGGAAGGGAAACACTTAAGGAAGTTGGACTTCATCAGCTTTGTCAAAAGTACCAATTACCACCTCTTTTGTATACAAAGTGTGTTAAATAGGAGGAGCAACCTTTATATTAGATACAAATCCCAAATTGTCTAAGGTCAGATAAAAATGGGGGAGACAGCCTGACTCTCCTGATATCTACAATCACTGCAACAATCATATTGATCAACTCCATTTTAGCTATACACCCTAGTGATTAGTTAATTTTTTATGCCTGAAGTCAAAAAGAATTCCGAAAGCAAGGACCTGAGCGATCCTCTTGCATTCAGGTTCTTATTCCCCATCTGTGTTTGGTCAGTGCTTTCCATGCATTCAGTGAAAATGTGCTACCCCAAGAAAAATAGAAATTCCAAAAAATCTGAGGAAAATAAGAATGAATGAAAAAAAAGATTCACCTTTGTAGAAATATGTTGGTTTAGATTTCAGATCCTGGAAACCATTTCTGAGACATCAAATGCATCTTCCAGGCTAGCAAACTTGTTTCCATAATATCTGTCTGGCCCCTGCAGCTGTGACACATATCAAGGTATGATATTGCTTCAAATTGGTTTTCTAAGGGTTTGGGTTTTTTCAAGATTTCTTCCTCTCTAGGTCTCCCTCATGAAGAAACCTTATAAAGTTTAACAAGGATGAAACTCTCCAAATTTGAGAAAAAACCTACAGATATGCCCTACAGTCTGTTCCATCAGCACAAGACTATGAAGAAATAGAACCAGTGCACATTTAATCAGTGACAGCTGTGAAATGAATCACAGAAACACAGAAAAATTAATATTGGAAGGTACTTCTGGAGGTCACCTAATCCAACATTCAACTCTTTGTTTAAAAAAAGATTAGTGAGATCAGACTGCTCAGGGCCTCGTCCAAGACATTGAAAGAATCCAGAATTTTACTTCAGTTGCCAGTTTAGCCAGGTAATGTAATTGTCTAGACTGAGTACTAGCTAATGAAAAAGAACAACTTGGAGATAATGAAAAATACTCTGGATTCTGCCATCCACTTTTACACCAATCTCTAGAAAATATATCCGTTATTTTACGTTGCTCTTTATCTCCTAAGGGGAAAACCAAACAGAATAAAGATGTACTGAAGTGCTGTTTTAGTGTAAGAAGTCACTAAAATACAGCATCATGTGTCTTCATATTTGATGCGATACAAGTAAAACAATAAATTTTTTAGTTCAAAGTGAACCATCAATGATCATGTTGAGAAAACCAGAATTTTGGTTGCCAGGCCTCAAGCTGGTCGTATAGAAGTATATTTCTGTAAGCATATTTTTATGCACAGATTCAGCAAATTTGATTAAAAAACTATTTATAACGGTGCTTCCTAAATTATTTTTATTAGTCAGTTTTTGAAATAGAATCTTGACTTTGAGTATAAGTTGTCTCGATTAGATAATGGAAAAATCCAGAATAAATAAATTTTATCAACACTGTCACATATGAAGCACATCTTGACCTGGAATATTCTATCTTGGTCTCCCCATTACAAGAAAATGATTGGCATATGGGAGCAAGTCTAGCAGAGAGTCACCATGAAGGCAGTGGAACATATGATGGATGAAGAGAGGCTGAGAGACATGATTCAGCCTTAAGAAGAGAAAGGTAAGTGTAGATCTTATTGCTATCTCCAAATACCTAACCAAGACTGTAGAGAAGAAGCCAGAGTCTTCTTTGAGGTGCACAGGGGAAGAGGCACTGAAAACAGGCTTGAACATGGGAAATTCCTACTTGACACACATATTTTTAAATTTTTTTTTTTTCTTACCATGAAAGTGGTTAAATATTGGAACACCTTGCACAGAGAGGTCGCAGAATTTCCATTCTTGAGGATATTTAAAACTCAGCTGGATAATGCCGTGAGCAACCAGCTCTAGTTGGAAGTTGGCTAAGATGGCCTCTGGAGGCCCCTTTCCACATGCATGATTCTATGATTGACTGCTCTGATCCAAATTATTTAGCTAATCACAAAAACTCACATTTGTTTTAGTTGCTTCCTCTGTGTACACTATTCTGTGAGACTTTTATCTCAATTTATTTTCATCCTTGGCCTTGGAAACCACAATCTGACTTTCTTATAATGGCTTCTGTTCTGCAAATAGGCATAAATTTTGCATTGAAGGAAACAAGGTAAAGCTTCTCCTTTCTACAGCTGGATAACCCAGTCCTCAACTGTCACCAAATTTATGGGTTTGCTTTCAAGAAGTCTTACACAGAGCCTTTCCTCTTTAGTCTGATTCTACTCATAATTTACAGAGAGAGGACAACTGTACAACTTCAGCAAGGAGACACAGGCCCAAAAAGGAACTAACTATAACAGACTACACAGGTTTGAAGTGTACGGCTTAAAATATCTGCAAAGAAACAAAACTTGTCATTGTGAAAAAACCAATCCTGGAATGTGTCACTAATTATGCCTTTCCAAAATGGAGACTCCTTCTATAAAATACCAAAGTTATGGTTCGAAATTTTAGTAATGACTAAGACACTTGCATATGAGCACCCAAAAACTGAAGTCAAGAGATTGACTGAGTACACCCTATATACAGCTGAAAAATATCTCCCTTTTCAAACGTAAGAGGTGGTTCCAAAGCTCAAATTTTGGCTTCAGAGTTCAAGACCTGCTACAAAGCCTGAGAAATCTGAAATCTGCCTTTTACCCCCCCTTTTTTCTATGTTTTTTTAGGCTATTTGGATCCAGGATTTAGATGTAGGCCTGCCTTTTGAACAAAGTAAAGAGATCTTTCAGCATTTTTTCCCCCTGGGGCCCTTGTTCTGGCATATTTAAATAAGATGCCAACAAGACCGTAAATGACAACTGGAACTAAAAAATAGTCTTGCTTGACTTTTTACAATTTAAATAGAGTCTGGTGCTTAAACCGTCACTTAATAATTAAGGTTTGTATACTGCTGATAGCACGTCTAAAGGCAGGTGTGTTCAGATGACAAAGGAGGATATTTATGCAGGTTCACAGCCAATGAATATTGTAGTGGAGAATTTGAGAGCATAAATTTTAGGACACTACAGTAAAGAAATTCTAGGATTCTCTTATACTTTTTAAAATCTAATGCACTCACTGGATGCTCTACAGTTTCACATAGCTGACGTTTCAGCTCCCATTAGACATCTTCCTGAGGGGCAGCAGAGGGGCAGCACCAATCTCTGCTCTCTGGTGACCAGTGACAGGATCGCAGGGAATGGGATGGAGCTGTGTCAGGGGAGATTCAGGCTGGACATTCAGAAAAAGTTCTTCACCCAGAAGGTGGTCGGGCACTGGAAAAGGCTCCCCAGGGAAGTGGTCACAGCCCTAAACCTGCCAGAGCTCAAGGAGCATTTGGACAACACTCTCAGGCACATGGTGGGCTTCTTGGGGTGTCCTGTGCAGGGCCAGAAGCTGGACTTGATGATCCTTGTGGTTCCCTTACAACTCAGGATATTCTGTGATTTTGTGACCTGGCAGGATGCGCTATATATTCCAACACAAATTGGATTCTAGGGCCCTCAGTCCCAGTGAAACAGCTGGGTGGAATGGCCATAAAAAGTATGCAAATACAGAAGTAGAGAAATACGAGATTGTCAGCAAGCAGTGCTCTGCAATTTTTAAATGTATACATATATATATAAAAGCATATATATATACACATATAGAGTATAGTTAGTTTTAAATCTTTGGAATAAATTCAATTCTTCTTTCTCTCTTTCTTTCTGTCCTTCTTTCACTCTCTCTCATGCTTTTATCACGAATATTACATCATTGTCCCTAAAGGATGGTTAGATTTTGGTCCATATTTCATGCCATATGGGCCAGACATCGTATTTCCCCCCTGTCCCCAAAGTGTTCAGTTGACAGTCACAGTGTTTTGTGAAAACTGTGAGGAAAACCAGCATCTTTTGAATAAATTCAATCTCTCACTGGAACCAAAGGTTGCAAAATGCTGAGAATTCAAGTGCCAAGGATCCCGGTGACAGCTCTTAAAAACATCTACTGAGTTTCTTGTTTGCTCTTTTTTCCCCTTAAGAGTACAATTTTACCTCCCAAAACATAAATTAAGGGAAATATTTAACAGTCAATGAGTCAAAACAGTCAAAGAAGGGCAGTTGGCTAATACATTATAAAAGAGCAGCAACCATTTGTGGACCACGCGCTATTTTGTTTCATTTCTAGACACATCTTGTAGGGATGGTCCCAGAATATACAAAATATACAACCTAATGACCACCTGCCTGCTTGCATAGGCCATTTTTATGGTCCTAAATGCAGTCTTTGGAGTCAGGGCCAGTGCCAAATAGGCTCAAATACAAGTTATGGCAATACATTTTTTAGGGTTTTTTTTTTCCTTTTGTAATGAAGACTTTAATCCACTTTGAGCCAAAGAAATCAAATTATCAACAGGACGGAAGGGTGAGCATGAGACCTCCACTTCTTGATGATTCACACTGTAAGCCAAAATGGACCTCTAGGTAAGTAATACTTTAGACCAATCATTTGGAAATGCCTCACTGCTGTATGTAAAATCCCTTCCTTCACTGCTCACATGGTTACATTTTTTCATAGAGGAGTGGGCTACAGCATCAACTTGATGAATGGAAAAGCAGGACTTTGATAATTTCTTTAACAGGCTAATGCTGAATGAAGCCATTGTACTTAGAAGAGGTTCTTGATTTCCTACTCAGAGACTGGAGCAGGATTTTTGGCTTGGGGGGTTTTTTTGTGTGTAAGATGCTCAACAAACAGGCTTAAATTATAACGTCTGCAGGTGCTCTTTACACAAACAAAAGGCTAATGTTTTAAATTGGTTAATAGAAGAACTGCAAGAAAAAGCAACGTAATTCACCACTAAATCGCCGTGGGTTGTGGCTAATATGCTCACATGATGTGGAAGGAATCCTGTAGTCATGCCTGTGTGGCCAGTCCCAGACTGATATCCAGGTGAAGACAAGGAGTTCTGAAGATCACTTGTTTGTGGAGAAAAGAGAAAAAAAGTTTAAGCTTCCAAACAAGATTTTAAAGTTTTTTGTTGAAAAAATAAACAAGAAGTCCTAGCTATGGCAATAAGGTGAGGCTTACAGAGATATTAGGTGCTGTATCTCAGGGATTTATCCCTTGGCTACTTAGCCATCGTGGCAGCAGCTTCCAGAGTCCCTAGTGCATATGTTGTGCAATAGCCAAAAAAAAATTAAAATAAAAACAACCAACAAAAATATAATCCTCCGTGAAGTCTACATAAACTCAGGCCAAAAAGAGAATGTTTGTGTCACAAGTGTCACTCCACAGTCTACTGCCATTAAGGCCACTGGTATTGACTTAAAAGGATCTCAATAGCTCAGTTCTAGGAAGAAGAACCAAAACCAAGACAGGTCAAAGTGTCTGTGAGAAGTCTGATGCACTGAACATTACGAATTCTCAGAGAAAAAACAAAAAAACCAAGAGGTTAATTTTGGCTACCAAACTGAGATTTGGTTTTCTAGGTCATTGTTTTCCCCCATCTATTTAAAAAGAAAGTTAGTGCTACAAATATGCAACTTCAAGACGACATTTTCTTCTACTGAGTTGCACTGAGAAGCAAGTTAGATAAGCCCCTCCTACTGCCGTCCACCTGCAGGGAAGCCTCCTCTGTTTTCTTTGATTTCCATTGGCAAAAACAGGAAACAAATCCAAGAGGGATGAAGTACTGTAAGCAATTGTTCTTTTTCACTGACTTCACCTCTATACCGTTTCCTCGCCTGCATCTTCTCCCATCCAGCTGGGGCAAGGCATAAAAGAACCGATGTAGGTATTGAAGTGTAACTGGGTGCATGACAGTGTGAGCATGTGGTCCCTGTACAGAGGATTACACGGGATCAGTTCTCTTCTCCTGTAAGGTAGCACGTTGTAACTTGAGTTCCACTTTCATCTCACAACACTTAGCCCAGATGACATCCATGCCAAACTGACTGATATTTAGATGTGTCTCTTCATGTGGAGGGCGAGGTGATCCGACCTGGAAAAACACCTGCAACATAAAGCAAGCAGGAAATGAAATAAGTATAGGATTTTGGAAAACAAGCTTTCTGCTCCTTCCTTGTTATGTACAGGAGAAAATATACATCCCAGTTTAGAGGCATTCCTTGGGTTATCCATGGGTCACCACCACACCTTGTGTGATTGACTTCTGTGACCACAGACAGGCAACTATCCTGGCTCTTCAGCAGCTAAAGAGATGACTTTTATCCTTTCCTGTTCCTCTCCCTCCCGCTTCTTTCACCAAGTCAAACATCAGGGAAGAGTGCTCAGCTATGCACCTGTACTATAAAACCAAATATTTAGTATGTGTGTTTGCATATTAAAAAAATTGACAAAACAAATATTCAAGTACTCAGCAACACCATTTTTTAAAATACCAGCTTTCTCAAGTGCCCACTAGCTGCAACAAGCACCGAAGAACGATGCTAGTTTTGAAAGCTGAATTCTCATTTCTAACTTCAGACTGGAAGGAATACTGGCTCAGAGTTTGGAGGCTGACAATCCCTCAGACTTCACACCTCTTCCTTCCTCTCTGCTGGGAATCTAGGTGGTAATATGTGGATTCTGATTAATATTATCTCCCTGAAGGATGCTGACAGAAGATATTATGCCTATTTTGTAAGAGTGACAATTGAGAGACAGAGAAGGCAAGGAAGCTGTAAATCACAAGGTGTGGTAAAACCAGGGGGGGGAAAAAAAAAAAAGACAGGACTTGAGCTTTCATCTTCTGTTCTTTATCCACAAAGACTTTTTTCCATCTCATAAGAAAACATACTGTTTTGTCATTCTGAACATGCAGCTGGATCCAGATGAGATACACTTAGAGTGGCAACCCTAGAGAACTAGTAGAGTTTTATAGCTGGTCTAAACATGCAGTTAATGGAGAATAAGGTAGAGTATGACTATGAAATGAAGCATCTATCCTTTATTAACTCCCTCACTAAAGGTTTATGACTGCCTTCTTCTGAAATTACTTAATCCACTCAGGAAGTGGGTTAAGACACTCAGAAAAAACCACACATACTCCAGGAGAAGAGCAACCCCACAAAGAGTTAATCAGACATTCGTATTCCAGAAGAGCTGCCTTGTAGTAGACAAGCTTCAGGGCACTCACAGCAGCGGGAACAGTAGCCCAAATTCAGGAACTTCATAGCACCAAGATACTGTCAGAGTGATTAGAGGAGTAAGTTCTCAGGAGGACAAGTGTTTTTCTTACCTGTCATTCAATGTATGCTTTGTTCTATCAAGATTGCCAGAGAGCAAAAATACATTTTTGACTCCACACCCATTAGATAGGGGATTGAAAGTACCAATCCATCATACGCCGCCCCTCCCAGTGTCATTTAAGATATGTATGGCACCAGAAAGCAAACCACAGTAGAAGTAGGCAGTGGATCTGGCTGCTTACTCCACAGCCCTAAAATGGAGCCTGTCTGACACAGTGGCAGGATTGAGACACATTCAGAAATTAAACTTCTACTAGAAACTTCAGCTGAGCATTTAAAAACAGGAGGTTTTCAAGTTCCCTGCAAATTCTGGCTTGCCTTCTTTCCACCTTAAGCCAAAAGACACTGGCTTATTTATTTTAAAAACATTTACTACAAATATCACACCAACCCCCATATACCTGTGGCTTTTGAGTAAACTGGTTCTATAGGCTCCAAGAGCACTAGGAAAAGCTACTTACAGAACTGATTTGCCTGGCATGTCTTTTCAGTGCTCCACAGAACTAGAGTATAAAGCAGCCACCAATAATGGTCTGAAGAATATCCAAATGGCTTATGGTGAGAATCAAGATAGCTCATATATGGGCACCAAGTGTATTTTTTAAAAAGCAGTAGTTGAGTGCTTTGTAGTTTTCAGAAAGAAGAAGCAGAACAAACTGAACAACCACTCAAAAAAGCCAATACTGATAGATAAAAAAAGAACAGTCAATCTAAAGGCAAATACCCAAAGGATAAACACTCTAAGCAGAGAAAGGCTGAGAAAGAGAAGAACTATACAAATGAAGCTATTTTAAATAGTTAGGGGACCTTTTCTGTCCTGCTGAAGTATTCCACTGCACATGTAATCAATCTGCATCTACACACAGAGATGAGTGATCAAGAGGTGCATTTTTAAGACAAAGAAACCTTAAAACAAGACAACTTGCACAAGAAAAGTCATATACTCATCTTCTATTAATGAGCATAGCTCTGCTCAAGTCATCTCTTCTCTACTTGCAGGGCTTACAAGGGAGTTAATACCTTCACAGAATGGCAAAAATGAAAGACTTCAAAACAGGATGGAGGCAGCACTCCTCCAAGGTCCTACATAAGGCACAGCAAGACACACATGAATCTGACAATGCACATTGGGCTTTCAATACAGCAGGCTCTGCACAGCTAGAATTTTCTAGCCTTAGGGTGACAAAATACACCCTTGGACCAACGTCTCTCTCATCAGTCTTAAACTGAGAAAGCAGCATGCTCTGGCTACAAGGGCTGCCAAAACAAAACAACAGCTTGAGTGGCTGCCAAAAAGACATGCACCAGCTGGCACTTCAGTCTAGGACTAGTCATAAGACCCCTACCCAAGCACAGCTTTTCCTCTCCAATTGTCTCTTTTATAGATGCAACCCAGGAAAGTGTATGCTGAGTCACACCATAGCAAGATCTGTTAAAATTATATATTCAGTACATTGTTTCACATCAATAACTACTGTATTAGCATCCATAATATTTTTATAGGTAATAAAATGGTGCCATATTTGCTAGTTTATAGCCAATAAAATGGTACAATACTAATTCTTCATATTCTCCTGCTGATTAATTTGGTTAGTTCTATGTCTTGGTAATGCTGGTGGATGTGGATATTTATTTTCAACAGTAAAACAGTCTGTACAAAATTTTTGCAGCTAAATCACATTGTCAAAAAGCCTATTGATTACTGGACACACTTTTTTTTTTTCTTTCTGGGACTAGAGGCAGCAGTGGAAGAGGCTCCACAGGATAAGCTGTCAAAGGAAACTACTCTCTTCAAAAATCAAGGAACAGGGGCTTGCTGGTCTCTAGTCCTGTCCATGACACAAGACTTTGCTCTGCACCTCTGGCTCTACACCTCTTTCAGTTCCAGACCAGCTCTGCACATCACACGTGGGCCCATCACAGCCTTCTCCATCATCCCTCCTCCAGTCTAGCTCTTCCTAGAAAGAACAGTTTATGCTAGAATAAGACACTCCAATTATAAAAGTCATACAGGGATGTGTGATACACAAATTCCCTGCTCCCAAACATGATTCCTTCCTTTCTCTTTTTGCTATATCTCCTTAGCAACACAATACTGCTTGGCACTGAAGCCTCTGAAGGAGAAAAAGGGAAGGTAAGTGCAATGAGAAAGAATATATTGCTCAGCCATCTTTCTTACCAGCTGTGGATTTTCCACTGTGGGATGTGCTCATTGCAGCTAAGTGCCCTCTTAGCTTGCTATCGACAAGGAAACCATGTGCACATGTGCACACATGGAGAGAGGAATATGCACCCCAACAGTCTGGCACTAAGCTGCTGTCTCCTAAACACCTATTTATGTAGACTAAGCAAGTGCCACTACCCTGTCAAACTCTTCCCCTTGAAGGGCTGAGGGCTTCCATGGCATGAGGAACAACCCTAGCCTGCGTTTCTGAAGAGCAAAATTCCTGGAGAATGCTAATAACCAGCGTAACCTTGGCACCTGGAAGGCACTAAGGACTTTCCGTGGCGCTTTCCACACCACTTTAGCTGATTCTCCTTTCTCTCCTGCTGCCACAAAGCCACACACCATTTGCAGTACATATGATGTTACTCAAAGCAGTGGTAGTTTGCCAGCTATGACTAACAATGTGATCTGTGGGCTGCATGGTGTTGGGATACGGTTGGCACAGCAGGAGAAAAGAATTTCATCTTCTTATCTCTTTTGTTATAAAACTGACTTATACACAGAGGACATTAATACTCCTTTGACATTGGTCAGAAGGTGAGAGACACAAGCACATCTAAAAACAGGCTTGGAAGGGAACTGCAGCGAGACTGTGTGAACAACATCCCACTCTGCTATCTGAATCACCCCTCCCATGCTCTGTTTGCCAAGATACAGCCTTCAGCTCTGAACAACAGGCATAGGATTTGTGCTACACCAGTGTTGTTAAAAGAGCTCCAATCAGCTCCTTAAAACCTAACAAGCCAGCATATCTGAGAGAGTGGCCACAGCTCCTGTCAACAATGGTGAATGCAATAAAGGGTAGCAGTTCAAATACAGAGAAACTGTTCTCCAGCTAGAACCCTGTCTCAGGAAGGGACATCTTTAAAAGTCTGCCTAAATAGCTAAAGGCAGTTTTAGGCTCATGTTTCAGTGCTTGCTTGAGGGGACCTCTGCAATAGGTGGTAGCAGAGAGGCCTGAGAATGAGAAAAGAATGAAAAACAGTAGTATGGCAGAGTGGGGCAAAAGAACTGACACTGTCACTCTTAAAAGCTTGCAACAATTAGCTGGGGGAATATGGACAAATCTGCCTCCTATCACCACACACAGATGGTATGGGCATAGAGTTTAACTGCACAATCCTCAGCACCCTGAACTTCATTAATAATCTTTTTCCTTCATCTACAGATTCAGCAGAAGAACAGAAAATGCATTAGATGATTACAGGAATATATCTCTTGACTGCAGTGACTGAGTTTACTGCCAAAGAGAAAAGCTAGGTAGAAAGGGATAATATGTAGAGGGAGAATAACGAACACTTAACAAAGGGCTGAAAGAGACCAAGGAGTTGAAAATACTGGCTGTATTTCTTTAGATGTCTGCTAAAAATATTGTTTGTCCTGACAGAGAAACCCTGGGGCTGTGTGTGTATGTGTGTGTGTGTGTTTGTGGGGCCACTTGGAGGAAAGAAAAGAGAAAGGCAATGTCTTACATTTAAAACAGAGAACATAATTGTTCTCATTCACAGAAGTGCTTAAACAAAAGCAGAACTGCAGAGGTCCCTACTTGGCTTATCCTGTCCCTCATTCTGAGCAAACAAAAGATAATCCAGGGATAAAACAAAAGATAATCCAAGAGGAAGTCCTTCGTGGGGGAAGGGGGACGGGAAGAGGGGAGACAAGGGCAGAAGAGCACTTAAGGAGATGAAGCTTTTGGAAAGGCAGGATGTGAAAATGATCAAATTTCCTTCCCATAAAAAGATGGGGTCCCTTGTTTATGTCCCACACATCCTCTCTCCAAGCATATTCTCTGTTGGTCTGGTGTACCCAGAGGCTTCCTAGAGCCTTTATTGTATTACAAAACGTTTCCTTATCACAGTCGAGAACCTTAGTGCTGCATTAAAAAGATGGGTAATTTTCTTAAGCTTCTTTTAAAAATATATATAAATAGGATTAGCTGGATAACATGTTCAAATGCAAGCACATTATTTGATTACTCAATAGTGGATCCAGGTTTCACCCAGGGCACTGCCAATCTTCAGCTGGGGGGGTGAGTGGGGGAGAAGTGCTCATTGTTCGATCCTGTCAGTGCTGTCAAGAGTCATTACAGGGGTAATTGCTTTTGCTCCACCCTGATTTCTTATCAGTTGGGATTGGGGATGTGGAGACGGGTGTTCTTTTGGTTTTGTTTCTAAATTCAAAGAACCCAGCTTTCAAAAACACTCAGCACCAAGCAAGGATGACCAGATTTTTCAGAGCAGCTCAGTATTTATTGAAGAATTTATTTATATTTTGCTAAAGCAGCGAGGACTGTAAAAACGAATCGCGGCGAGCGGCCGTAAGGGCGGCTCTCCCGGGGAGCTGCTGAGTGCTCAGCTCGCACCTCCATTCTGAGTGCCCAGAGGACTCCTGCGAGACAGGCTCCTCAGGAACCTTGGCTCTGCGCACCTGTCAGGCTTTTAAATCTGGGCCCTCACGGAATGAAGGTGTAGAGTATTTCCCACTTCAAATGGATGTCAAGGGTGAGATTTAAAACTGTAGGAAAAGATTCACTAATTAGCAGGAACGTGCAGAGATCACTGATCTTACACAAAACAACCCCACAAACTTGAACTGTAAGATGTGTCTGAATCACTCTCGGGCTTTTGAAAATGGTGCCCTTCGTTGTCTTTTCATTAGGAGCCCTGGACTCAGTGCTAAGAGAAGACAACGATCATACAGAAGTTAAATGCTTTTTCCTAGAGGTTTCCTACAGATTTGGGCCACTTGTGGCACAACGGCCACACACACTCCCCATCCCTCCCGCCATAGCCCCATGTTTTTGAGAGGCCACCCTGCCAAAAAGCGGGTAGCCAGCAGTGGTGCTTGGCGTAGTACTTGAGGTAGAGCAAATAGAGGGAGCCTCTGCCCTTGTGAGCACAGCAGGCTTACAGGATCAGGAGATGGAAAGCTGGGGAGATGCTTTGTGGAGAGGTCCATCACTGAAATGGTCTATGGCCCTCTGGATGTCTTCTCTGCTTTAAGAGTATTAGCAAGAGCTGCCCTATGAACTGAATCCTGTGCCCACAACAGACACCAGCAGGGTTCAGTCAGACCTACACCTGGTCCCACATTTTTGTCTGTGCTGTGGGATGGAAACAGCTTAGACTGCTTAGAAAGAATTCCCCATCTGCCAGGCTGCCTGGCCACCGAGGCAGAGAGGACAGGGCCAGAGCAGAGGGTCCCTCCGTGGTACAGGGATCAAGGCAGTGGGACAGAAGGGGCCTCTCTGCCGGGAGCCAGGTCTCTTGTCTCTGGGAGCTGGTGGCTCCATGCCAGTCACGAAAGTCCATGTTTCTTGAACACCATGTTAGGAGCTGCATTACCTGTCACAATGGTTGCATTTAAAGGGCTTTGCACCCGTGTGCTTTCTGTAATGCCTCGTGAGCTCGTCACTCCGTGCAAAACGCCACTCGCACCCTTCCCACGAGCACTTGTAAGGCTTCTCACCTGCAGAGAGGAGGAGAGAACAGTCAGCGTGGCAGCAGCATTACTGAGCACTCAACTTGAAAGCCTCGTGTCCTCCCACCCTGCCTCTAACCTGTTCGAGCAGGTTAGCCCATCACACAATTCATGGTCAGCATGGGATGCAAATAACTTAGGGCTTGTGATGTATTGTACCGAGAATAGTTCCAGTCCAGATTTTACCACAGCTAAAATTCTCACACAACCTTATATTCTGTTTCTAACAAAACCAGCCAACTGGCGTTTGAAGAAGCCCAAAGAATGTCCTCAAATGCCTAAGCAGCTGTGACGGAAGCTTGATTTTTGAACAGGTTTTCAGCTCACTCTAACCTTGCCAGCTGCATTACTGTGGTACCTGAGTGACTGTACTAATACCTGAACACTGTACAGGCGTGCACCACTCCTGAGTGACCACCACTACTGCATCACAGGCTTTACCCCAATTCTATTTACCCTTTGTATGGCCAGCCTCACATCTGCTCCCTTCAAGCATTCATGCCTGCTGCCCCCAAGGACTGCACCTTTTTTACTTGCTTCTGACAACAATATCTACTCCTAGGACCAAGAAATTATGTGCCAGGTCATCAAGTGTAAGAGGATACATTTTTACTTTTTTGACTGGGCTGGTCCTTCAGGCTTCTTGCACTACACTTTTATCAGCTGTTATTCTGCCCCAAAATACTAACAATACCACAGAAGGCAGTGAAATGGTGTAGTGGTAAGACAGGAGAGATTCTAGTCTGCTAGTAGGAGTTGGACTCAATGATCCTTGTGGGTCCCTTCCAATACAGGATATTCTATGATTCTATGTTCATATTTAACTATCTTCTAATGCACATCAGTCTCTGCAGATCCAAGTCCACCATGGTGTAACATCTGTGGAGTCATTAACACCTTCTGACAGAGAATCTCAAGGTCTCATGACTCCCTTTTCCTGATTCAGTGCACATGTACTGTTGTGCATTCAAATTTAACATCTACCTCACACAACAAATGCTCCAGTGCATCTCCTCCTATATAAACTTCATGTCACTCTTCCCCATGCAGTCAGTTTAGATAAAATGCAGACAAGAAATCACTTTCACTACCAAGCTTCTAAGAGGATTATTACTTATTTATTTGTTCTTAAAATTGCTAAGAAGGTAATCTTAAAAAACCCACCACGGGCCACACAGAGGTTGTAATCTGTATGACCCCTCCAGGCCAGTCACACGAAACAATCGCTTGACCACAGCAGACAGTGCAGAGACACAGATTGCTATTTTTAGTGTGTCTCTTCAGCAAGTAGAAGAGTGAGATCTGATTATGGGAGACCTATGTATATCACGATGATGAACTGGAGAGGCAAAAAGAGCAAGAAAAGTGAAAAGGGAAAGAAAATTGCAGCAAAATACATGAAAAAATGCTGTTCCCTGGTTTGTGAGTTTCTGCAGACTTCTTGTTGCACAGGCAGCTCTGCTGCACAGTGGTCATCTGCCCCAGAGAGAACAGTGGAATGGGTTGAGACTTGAACTGAAGTTGAGCCATTTTACTGGCCTCTGAGAAGTTTCTTTGGCTCAGTAGTTCAATTAAAGGATTCATTGGGATGAAGCTGTGAAGAGGGGGCAGCAGCTGGCAAGACTACACTAAAATATCCATTTATCCCACAGTCCTTGGATGAAGAAAGGCCAGCCTGGATGTCCCTGTTGTGAGTCACAGTCCCCATGGGAAAATGCCCAAGAGGACAATGGACTGAGCCAACAATAACACTACCCCACTTAGAATGCGCCTGCTTGGTCATCTCTGCAGACTCACCTTTTGTTCTTTTATTCTTTGCATAGGACTTCTTCAGGAAAACAAGAAGTCAGACTCTTCTTGTTAGTGGGCAAGGAGCTGGTGTCTTGTTTCTGGGCTGGTTACTCAACTGTACCTCAAACACTGTCACCAGTGCTGGCCCCAAGCACTGGAGCTGCAGTGGCGACAGTCTCCCCCCTAGCCCTTTGCACCCTACCTGGCAAACAGCACCTGCTGTCCTCAGAAAAAAGGGATTTCCCAGGCCTGGTCCTGTGCCTAAGATGGAGCACCAGTTTTGTCTGAACATTCACGCATTATTTTAAAAAGTTGTCAGTAAACAAGCCTCGATGATAATGCGGTTCCTTGGTTCTCTGATGCTCTCTAGTGCCTACCGTAGAGTGGAGACAGCCAGGCAGAGAAACTGCCTTGCAGCACATTTGCCACACACGCTGCAAAGCAAATGCAGAAGACGACTGCTCAGCCAAATCTCACAGGTACAGCCAGTCTGAAGGATACAGTCATCTACAGAGCAGAAGGGTGAATGAAAAGCATCCTGGGCTTTCTGTGAAACTATATAGGCTACTAGGATTGAAGTGGAGTTTGGCTTGTAAAAATTTCTTAAGAGCTTTGAAAATATACAGTGCTATATATAGGTTACGAGAGACAGAAAAGCCAAGCACGATTACTGGTAAACCCACAGAATGACACACATCTCTGTTACTTGCTGCAGGGGCTCCTCTCCCAAGTGTTCCAGCTCTGGCCTTGCACAGCCCTGAGCTGAGTTTTGTTTTCCCTTTGTAACCCAAGCCTTGTTCCGCAAAATGTCAGACGGTACCTCTTAGTGCTCCAGACTGCATGCTGGCATACCGTGCTCCCAGTGCACAAGGTAAATGCAAAGGAGCACGGTGACCTTTAAAGCCATGTCAGACGGCTCCTTGACCCAGAGACCTCAAAGAGGTTAGATTTCCTGCCCTCCTGCAGCTACTCAAAAACACAGGAGGGAAGGAGGAGGGAGACCTGCCTGTCTCTGCATGTGAAGACTAAGAACAAACTGCTCCTTTAATGGCTGCTTTTACCTTATACAAAGACAAAATGGAAGTGTATCTTGCCAAGGTGCAAATACGTAGAAAGCATGGGAATGAAAAAGGGGGGAAGGTCCTCCTACCTCACTACGGACAATAGCAGGGAGGAAAAATGGGAAGGATCCTTTCCATGTGTTAGGCTGCTCTTCTCTTGCTCAGAGGATTAGTGAGACTAAAAAGATAGATGATGAAATCTTCCTCTGCTGAAGGCAATGGCAAAACTCCTACTCACTTCTACAGGGCCAGGATCTCCCTCTTTTTAAGAAATTAATTATGAGCTGCAAAATCCAATTAAAAATAGGAACATCATGGAGCTGTGCCACACTGACTTTTTTTCTAATTTCTCAAATTAAAAACCACATTTAAAACTTGTGCCTGCAAGCCACTCCTAGGAAGGAGGCTCTACTCCCTAAGTCACCTCTGTTCAACACAAGGATTTGTGCGGTCCTTAAACAAACCCATAAATCCACACTTATACAAACGCACTCAATGGAGGAGCCAGTCCTCATCCAAAAAGAAGCCAATACCTAGGAACATATTAAATACTCAGTTCTTTCAGTTCAGAACTTACTCCACACCATGGGGCTGGTTCAGATTTCACACATCCATAAACACACCTGGGAAGCAGTGCAGACATGTTCAAGCAGTGAATTATGCAATTTTCCTAGATGAGCACTTGTGTTAAAAAAAGTTATCATTTGCCTATGGAAAAGCTATAACCAACACAGAATACTGGCTTTCAGCTGTTTCTACTTTTTCCCCTGGGAGTCAGAGACACTACCTAGTGATTCCAAGCCTACTGACTTGTAGTTTCCATGGGCAGCATGTGCATCAGAGAGCAGTGCAGCACAGTGAAGGAGAGCTGCAGTGAGACAGTGGCTGCACAGGACCCAATATCCACTCTGTGTGCATTGGAAGGGTGTTCTTTCTGGCTGGCCACTTTGCTTCGTAGGCGAAGCGTGCCAGCTGTGCAGTTGCACAGCACCTCCTGGGACAGGAAAAAACCCATGTCTGCACTCCAACCAGGCTGAACCAAAGCACAGTGAATGAAGGCAACCTAAGCCTCATCTCAAAAGAGGTCACTTGATCACCAGGAAACACTCACATCAGACACATCCTGAGTTGCCTGCTGAGGATCCTGGAGAAGCAGCCTGCACATGCCTGCTTGTGCACAGAGCTGCGTGCTGAAACTTATTGGTCTGGAAGGGCTCTATCACCAAAAGAGTCCTACAGAAATGCTATTAGTCCTTCAGATATACTTTAGGGTTTCAGTCCATCATGACTGCACACTTCTGTGAAGCAGCCTCTCTTCATTGTGGCTGTGTCCTGTGGTCCATACCTCATTTTAACCATTTCATATTCCTGGAGCACATTTTATATCCTGAGACTGGGATGTTTGGGGAGTAGGCCTGCTGTTCCACTTCTGTTTATGGCACCTCACACAACTGAGCTCTTCTTCTAAAAGTACCTTCAAAGCACATTTCAGTACAGTCTGGCCCTCCATCCTCTATTTCATCCAGCCCAGTCCAATCTGGAGGACAAAGACCTTTGAAAATTTATGGGAAACATGCAACAGTGAAGCTAAAATTATGAGTCATAACAAAAACTCCATCAGACTTTGGCAGCCCTGATATCAGGTCACTATTCCTTTTGTGACTAAGATGAATGCAAGACTAAATATTAGGCATCTAGTTACAAAAATAAACAAATGATTGGTACAGGTTTCTCTTGAAAGTCAAAAATTTATCATTTGAAAATATGAAAAATCCAAGCGCACAATCCCATTTACACTCCTGTGGCAAACGCACGCTAGGTTTCCAGCAAAACATGATGGATAGAGCTGAGCTGGTGCTGTAATGACCACCACAACGGTCCTTGGAACTTCTCTCTCCATCTTCCAGCCTCAGGCAGTCTTGGTGAGTTTCATCTCATGCAGCTTTAGCTATTGAAAGCCATCACCGGACACTGCCACCTATGGTTCTTTTTAAAGTTAATGGGGAGGCAAAGGCATGGGTGGACTGTGACACATCAGATCCAGGCAGACTGGAATTGGAGGTGAATTTCTCTACTTTGATGGTGCAGGGGGCCAGGCAAGCAGCTCAACTGAGGCACCTGTATCTTTGCTCTCCAGGCACAAATCAGAGAACATCAGATTTTTGCTCCAACACATATTTAAATTGTAAACCCTGTACATACCTTTGCAACAAATATTTCCTCACAAAACACAGCAATGGGGATGTTGTCTCTTCTCAAGATCCAGAGACCTCTTGTCCTTGCCACTTAGGTCCCACAGGCACCCTCCAGGTCCCAGACATATTTCTCTTGTCCAAGGAGTAAGGCAGTGTTTGCTAAAACATCTCAAAGAGGTTGTTTCAGCAGAGTGATCAGGAGGAACATTAGGTTACAGGACACAGAGGTACCTAACCAAGATCAGCTGAGGACATGATCACAAAACTACAGCACACAATGGGCATATTATACTTCTTATAGCTCCATTATTTATTGCCAATCCCAAGGGTTAAAAAGTCACGAGTACACTCTTCCACAGAAATAATGAGATTTTAAAGAGGAAAACAATAATATTCAGACATAATTTGCCTTCCACTTTGCAGATAACCTAGGGCCACGATTTTAGACTTCTCTTTGCAGTCCTGCAGGATAGGAACATTTATTTTGAAATACAGAGGAAGAAATTTGTACTCTATTCCCCGAATTTCAACAGCAGGGACTTTAAGAAGAAAACCCTCCAGATTTTGGGATGTGCACAATAAAATCACAGAGTTCCAATGCGATGGGGTGAAACCCTGGCTCCATCCAAGTTATTGGAAAAATGTTCATTAGGCTCAAGTTTCATCCTGTATCTTTATGGAATTGAAAGCAAAGATATTATGATTATCCATCCATATCTATTTCCTTACCCCTCCCTGGCACTCTCCTGCAGGGCACTTAGTAAAACAATCAGGTAGTTATGCCCTCAGTCCTGCACTGAACTTCAGAGGAGAATCACAGTCAAAATCCTTGCTGATAATTCTCTGTGCTAAAATGTGGTAGTGTCATGGGACTCCTTTAGTCCTTTGACACTCCTTTTTGATTTAGCCAAAAATGTTTAAAGAAACTGAGGGGAACCCCCCAAATTCTGCCTGTATGCATATTTCGAAGGCCATTCAAAGCAGACATCCGTTGCACTATGTTTGAAGAGCTCCTTAATATTACATAGCTACACAAAGCTAGCGTATGTGTTTAAGAAAACAACAGAAAAATATCAGCATGTGTTCTAATCCACTGCAAAATATTTATATATAGTTTCAGAGTAAAAGAAAAAAGTTTTCTGAAAGAAACGCAAATATTTCCTTCCTTTTCAAAATCTGTAATTTAAAAACCATTTAAAATGAAACTAGTTCTAGAAGTCTCAATGTCTAAAAATACATATTGAAAGACAGCTTCAGCTATACTTGTTTCAAGACTGATGTTCCCAGAGACCTAGACAAACTGTAAAATTACAACTGAAAAAAGGAATTAAATGCAAGATTTCTTCCTTGTATTTTTCCCATAAGGAAGCTCTGGGGGTCTGAGCTGTGTGAAGCAATATGTGAAGAATCAAGTAGTGCCACTGGCTTTTTAAGAGTGTTTTAATAACTTTCCTTGCTACCCTAAGAGTGTTTTAATGATTTTTCTTGCTACTCTTCCTGAGAAATCCTTTTGGGACCTACTGTTCCTGGGCTGCTGAGTGGGACCGTGCCGCTGCAGGAGCAGCAGTGCCAGTGCCAGGATGAACCCAGGCATCCTTCAGAGGCCAGTGCCCGTGGGGATGCTGCTGCTGCTGCAGACACCAGTCGCTCAGAAGTGCCAGAAGCTGGTGTGGTTTTGGGGGAGAAGCAGCCCCCCGGAGCACCTCGCAGAGAAATGCCAGGCAGGCATTCCTAGTTGCTCTGCAGTTTATTATGAAAGTCTGCCTCAGCACAATGAGATGCCTAATGCGGAACATCACATTACCAATATTTTATATTTATGTAGCACTCTTCATCTCCAAGGGTCCCTGAGAGCTTTACAAGCTACATACATGGCATACCAATGAAGCCAAGCCATAATTCTTTTAATTAGCTGAACATCAGCACACAGCACATGGCACAACAGAAAATGTTACTGGTCACTCCTCTCTTCCTATGTAAAGAGCTACAGGATATTTAATAGAAACACATCTCAGAAAGACATTTGGGTTTAAGGACCCCTGAAAAATGAAATCTAACCAGACAGGTCTCCCTAACACCAGTGCCTGTCCTGCCTCATTACATACACACACTTTGTCAAATATGAGACACAGAAGAGGAGCTGCTCCAGACCTGCTCCTTGTTAAATATCCCCACTTTCACACCAGATTCAGCATGTTACCATCACATGGCTCAGGCAGCTGCTCTGCTGGTGAGGTTACAGAAAAGCTGGTGAGCAGCTGCAGTCCAGTGCACAACAACATCACCCTCTTTTTAAGATTAATAAGTTCGTTTCTTTAGCAGAAAGGAAGAGCAGGCTATTTAATACACACATCCTCCAGAGATCAATGCTAATATCTAAGTGTATGTGCGTGCAACCCATCAACCAGTAAAACTAATTACAAAAATCAATTTCAGATACTTTTCTGAGCCTTTCATTCCTCAATATACTCCTAATTGATTTTTGCTGGAGAATAGAAAGCCTAATTAATATTGTTATTATTTAAAAGGAATGCAAAGGAGGGGGCAATGGTCAGTGCTTAACTGGCCCACCAATGTTTTCTACCCAAAAAAATAGAAAAAAAATATTTTAAATTGGCATTTTATTCAGTTTTGTCACCTGCTGGAAAAATGGAAAAGCCTTTGAAAGGGTGACAAAGCACAAGAGAAAAGCTGGCAGAAGACAGTATGGGGCAGAAAGAGGAATGTGACAGGATTGTGAAATACACAATGTGAGAAGGTTGTACCTATTTTTAGAAGGGCAGGGATGATCAAGTGTAAAAGCAGTACATTTCCATGAATGATGTACAGCTCCTTTCATCCAAAAAGGTCAGCAATGCCCTTATAGAGAGGTGACTCTGATCATATCTATATTAGAGATGGGGAAAAGAGGTTAAGAAGCAGACCCAATGTCCAATCAGTCTCTCTACAAACTTCAAAGCTCCGGATTAGCTCCTAAGGGCCTTGCCAAGGCTTGTCTACCAAGCCAGCAGCAGTCTTCAGCATGCAGCCATTCAGGACACAAAAAGAAACCAATTTTTGCAGCATTACGTCTTACGTGCCCACAAGCACCTAACACATATCCACAAAGCCCACTTGCTTAGCTGAAAAGCAGAGAAAAGAAAGCATGTAGCAACATTCAAAGGAATGGAAATGTTCCATTTCCTACTCAAGAGGCCTCATTTAACAAATGCACATTGCCCTTCATGCCGAGCCCTGAGCCCTGACGGAGGGGAGGAATGCCTGGCTTTATCTCTCTGGGTCTGTGCAAGATTCCCATTGAGGGTGATAAAGCCTTTGCAACGTGCTCCCCATTCGAACCCCTCTCCACAGCTCCTGTCTGAAGGAAGCTCCTGGATGGTGGGGAGCAGGGCTGGGGGACACATGCTGCTGCCAGCCTGAGCACACAAGCCCAGCTTCTGCCCCGTTAATTGCCGGCACAGCCTCCCCTGGGCCGGGCCCTGGGGACAGCAGCAGGGCGGTAGGGACAGGCGAGCACCCAGCAGCAACACCAGCAGCAAAAGCACCTCATTGAGCCTCCAGAATAAGTGAGGGTGGAGGGGGGAGGAGAATGAAAACAAAAAGAGGGAAGGGAAGGGAAG